>BQNB010024649.1:6141-60479 GCA_026074375.1 Tanacetum coccineum
TTTAAAAATCTAATGACATTTAAACACTTAACGATTAATTAACGACTAACGGACTAACAGAAAAATTATCAAAATAAACTCTAAAAACTTAAAATTACAAATTTCTTAAACTAAAATGTATTAAACTAATTTTTGAAAAACATAAATTATTTTTTTGGATTTTTAAACTATTTAAAACTATTTTTTTAACTCAATATTACTAAAAATTAAATTAAGAATACTAAACTTAATCCTAAAAATTTAAGAAAATTTATAAAAATACTAGAAGGTATTCCTAAAGTTTATAAAGAAAAACGAGACAATAAGCTCCTACCAATAAGCTGTTAAAAATCAAATAAGCAAAATAAGCTAAAACTTAAACTGTGTAAATTAATTAAATGATACAAAGAAAGAATGAAAAAGTCCTAAGGGCAAACTGGTTAAGGCATTGGTGTTGTGTGAGGGAGGTCACAAGTTCGAGCCCTGTGACAGTCCCGTTTTATAAAACATTTTTTTACTTTTTCTTTTTGAACAGCTAAATAATAAGCAATAATAAGCTACTTTAATAAAGGAACTTTTTGCAAAATTTATTAATAAGCTAGAATAAGCTCAAAAGAAATGACTGTTTTGGTTTTTTTTACTATTTAAAAAATAAGCTAACTGCTTGGCTTTTTAAAGACTCAATAAGCTAAAAAGATAGCTAAAAAGTTAAAGACAAATTTAACCCTAGACCTAATAAGTAAATATGATTAAAAATAAGCAAACAAATAAGCTGGAAAAGCACTAAAAACAGTACGACAGATTTACTTAAAAAGGGGTTTTAAAGGACCTTTTCTACTTTTTAGCTAAGATTTAAAGACAAATAAGCACATAGAATAAGCTGAAAAGTAAGAACAGATTTAGATCTGGACTCTAATGACTCAAATAAACTAGAAATTAGCAAACCAGATAAGCTGGAAAGCACTATAAGCCACAAAACATGTAGACAAAAAAAAGACTAAAAGGACTTTTTGACACTTTTTAAGCCAAGATTAATGGCTTAATAAGCAATGGAAATAAGTTCAAACCTCAAAACAGATTAATTACTATAAGCTAATAACACAATTTAGCAAAAATTAAGCAAACTAGGCAACGAAATAAGCTAGAAAAGGCTAATGCAAATAGCAGACTACACTAGTTGTTTTTGGCTTTTTGAAGAAATATGACACTTTTTAAGCTTAAAATTAAGATTCATAATCTACTTTATCAAACTTAAAAACTCAAAACAGCTTGAGCTTATAACTTAATAAGCATAATGCAACAAAAGTTAACCTAATTTAGACTATGATATGACCTCTAAAGATCTGCACATTAAGCCCTATACCCTACTTGACTGTTTTTAACCAACACATTTAAATGACCATTACTAAATTAAATAACTCAAAACAGATTTGTAAAGATGCATTTGAAACTCAATTTAAGCACAAAAACAACATTTCAAGTTGAATTTAAAGAAGCTTAAACAAATAAGCAGTTTTAGAAAACTTCAATCTAACAGACTTGAGTTTTTGATAAACAGACCTTAAAACTTTAACAAAACTGAATTTAAGCTTATAAAAACTATATTTAAGACTGATTAAGAGCTTATGAAATTCATTAAGATGACTAAAACAGCCTACAAGACTTTTTATTTTGTTAATCCTTCTTAACCCAAACACCCCTTTAAATTTATGAAAACTAATTTTAAGCTGAATTAAACCTTAAAAAATAGATTATTGAAGACAGGTGATCAAACATGCTATTAAATGACAAATAAGCTCAGATTTTAGATTAATAAGCACAAGACAATAAGCTAAGCTTATAGGCAGTTTCAACTAAGAAATAAGCAGTTTTATATAAAACTAAAATAAAACTAATCCTAATGATGAAAACTTAATATTTAAGACAATATAAGCTAAACTAAGACAGATTAAGCATATATAAACATATTTAAGCAACAATAAGCAATCTAATAAGCTGAAATAGATATCAAGCTAGAAATAAAGTAGAAGAAAAAGTACCTTGTCCTTTGCTCAAACAAGGACTAAAGTTGCCCTTTAGAGCTTATCTACAAGCTCCATCTTGTTAAAAACAAGCTGGTAAGACCCATAAGCCCATCCATTTCTGGCTTATCTTCCACAATAGCTTATTATGACTTTTTGAGTGTTTTAAGGTGAAATTCTTATTCAGTTAAACTTTAGTAAGCTTAACTGAATAAGAGCTAGCTTAATAGGTATAAGAGAGCTTATTAAGCTTATTAGCTTATATCTAAACACATTCAAACCATTATTTCATTAAAGTTAAAACATAATTTTAGAACACAATTCAAATGAAAAATAAACTTTTATTGATAATGAAAAGGTTACAAGCTTGAAAAAGGAAAATTACATTAATAAAAGACAATAAGCTGAAAATAAGCTAAATCACTACAATAAGCTATACTAAAGACTACTATAAGCTAGATGATTTTCTCTGTTTGAATGCAGCCCTATTTATAGGGCGAAGAGGAAGGATCCAGAAGGGGGGAGCGTCCTTGAGCTTCAACCTTGGCCCTTGATCACTAACAAACCATCAATCTACCGTTAGATCACTTTCACGCATCATCAGCTAATGACATGCCTTAGGATTGCCAGCGTGGCTTAAGGGAATGATGTGTCAGGCTTTGGCTTCTAGAAGTATTGGAGTGTGTGGGTGAATAGGATTTTACCCGTACTTAATTGGTTGCAGGATAACTAGGAGGGAAACGAAGGAGATGCACAGTGAAAGTTGACTCGTTTTTATCATTTGACCACTTGATTGACTTGGACTGGGTTTTGGTGGATTTAGGCTTTTTATTACATAACTTGGGTTTGAACCATATAATACATGGATTTCGATATGGATTTTGGACTTGAATTTTTAGACTTAATAATTTTATCATTCAATTGATAATGAGCTGACCCGGCTTCGTATTTCTCATGCTCTTCCAATCTTGTGCTCGGATTTGTCCAATTTGGCTATGTTTTTGTCCATTTTTGATATATCTGTTACCTGCACAATACAATTTACAATACAAACAAATACAATGTATTTTATATGTATTTTTGGTCATTTAAGCTCATTTTAATAAGGAAAAATGATATGTGATTAAATACATATAAAATATCCCCTATACTAAGCTATTGCCGTGTTCTCACGCAATGTCATATACTCATAGAAAACTAAAAATTTCAACCCCCTAGACTAATTACCTAGAAAAGTAGCTAAGTGTTCGTCAAGGGGGATTAAGAAATCACTAGTTTAAAACGCCCCGTTTTACCATTTTTATATATATGCAAACACTTATTATTATCATTTTTTTAATATGATAACTTTAAGGATCACGGAACAAGAAACACTAAAAGGATAAATTCATCGTCCTTGATTTTTCACCCGGCCCAAACCAAGCTTAAAAACGAAATCATTGTTAAATACAAGTTAAGACGCTAACACTACTCATAAATGCTAATTGTGTACGCATTAGCTACTTTCCGCTCCCTTATTCTTAAATCCTCTAAGAATTTTATTTTTATTATTTGTGACAAATAAATTATGGCCTTATTCATATAAAGTAAACCTGGTTTAGACCACAATTAGTTTGAAATCATTTCCTAAAGAGATGATATGATGAGAATAAGGTCCACATTAAGGTTCTAATTTCGCATGATTTAGGGGTTATCCGTTTTATTTCATCCGAAACAACTCAACTACGAGTCTAGAGACGGAGGCTTTATTTAAATAACCCCGGAGTCGAAATTTGGCTTTATTATTATTATTTTTATTATAGCAACATTATTAAACTTCCCCGGTCTTTTAAACAACTGCCACATCGGTATGCGAGCCAACCATGGTCCAAGAGTCTTATTTTGACCAGGGGATCCTCGGCCTTTTTGAAGGCTGCAACATCAGGAGCGAACCGACCAGATGCAGCAAACTTTTATCAGTCTTAGATTTATTATTCTTACTATGGGCCTTCTTTTGAAGACTGTCACATCGGCAGCGAACCGACCAGAGACAGTGAACTTTTATTAGCCCATAGTTCTTATTATTATTATTATTATTATTATTATTATTATTACCTTCACCCTTTAAACGACTGTCTTATCGGTATGCGAGTCGACCATGATCCAGAAGTCTTATTTCGGCTTTGGTTTATTATATTATTATTATATGTATTATTTAGCCAAATTTCAAGTCCTGTGGTCTTTTAACTACCTAGAAAACGGTAGCGAGCCGTCAGGAATCGGTAGCCTATTTCCCCACAACACTGACAAAACCTTGATGTGTGCCTTACTTTTACCAGAAGGAATCTCTACGAAGGGATCTAAACTAAGAATCGCAAAAATCAAAGCAACTTTATTTATTCAACAATTATATAACGTTTATTAAGTTGATGGGAGCAAAAAGCCACAATTAACCTCTATGAGCTCTAAAGAGATCCAACTACTCTACGTTTAGCATCTAACTTATATAAAACTCTATCATTTTTCGTCTTCACAAATTTAAAATCATCAATAAAAAGATCCGCGAATGCTTAGTCTAATAAAATTAAGGTTTGCATATTTAAAGTCTATTATGGAAACTTGCAAACTCTTTGCTCTTTCAAGCTGGAATTCGCGTTTTAAAGCTTCTTGTATAAAAGACTATCAAAAAGCTTAAACTTATAAATGTTAAGGGGCAAACTAGAGCGCAACACGCTCGATCAAGTCAAAATTTATTCTCAAAAAAGACAAAACTATGTGTCAAAACACTTATTCTATTTTTGAAAATTTTTAATTTTGGCATAAAATCATATATTTTGGTGGCAAAACGGGGTTACGTGAAGACAAGGCAAATGCAAGTAAGATCAAATCGAAAGATACCTCCCCCATACTAGAACTAAACATTGTCCTCAATGTTTAAAAGGGTCTCTACGTAAATCTAAAGCAGTTTATTAATTATGCTAATAGATAAATGTTAATCAATAAGATCTAGGATATCGGATTCCCATATATAAGCATGCTAAGGATTAAAGATCGAGTAAACGATGGACAAAACCACGAGCACAAGAGTCTTCATAATTCGGGCAATCCTGGACATAAAACACAAACCACAAAACACGAGAAAGGAAGAGGAGAGCCTCCTCAAGTCATACTTATTCATAACTATTATACTACTAGGGATAAGCATGAGTTGCCACCCACGAAGCGCTTGTTTTTGTTAACCGAGTCACGAGCCTGACTCGACCCCGAATTTAGTGGTCCATGGGGAAGGTTTGGAGATCCAGGACAACCATAGGTGGTATGTCTCCTCCAAAATAATGTTTAAGTCTATGACCGTTCACTTTGAAGTTTGGTTCGTCGGTTTGAGGTAACTCGACGGTACCATAAGGGAAAACTTGAGTAATGGTGAACGGTCCGGTCCAACGGGTTTTGAGCTTGCCCGAGTAAATCTTTAATCGAGAATTGAAGAGAAGAACTCAATCACCAACGTTAAAGACGCAGTTCTTAATCTTAGAGTCATGAATCTTCTTCGTTTTCTCTTTGTAGATTAAAGAGTTCTCGTAGACTTGATCCTGGAGTTCATTTAATTCATTCATTTGAACTTTTTGGTGATCACCCGTGGTCTTAAGGTCAAAATTACAATGCTTTAAGGCCCAATAAGCCTTGTGTTCAAGTTCGATAAGAAGATGACTAGCCTTTCCGTACACGAGCTTATAAGGAGTGCACCCGATGGCTGTTTTAAAAGCGGTACGGAAGGCCCATAAAGCATCATCTAACTTATCGGACCATGAAGCATGATTTTCGCCTATGGTCCTTTCTAAGATACGTTTCAAACCACGATTTGAAACCTCCACTTGTCCACTCGTTTATGGATGATATGTGGTAGAAAGACGATGGGTAACTCTATACTTAAGCATGACCTTTGCAAATTGGTCATTGCAAAAGTAAGTACCGCGATCACTAATTATTGGACGAGGAGTTCCAAATCAGGCAAAGAGAGATTTTAAGAATTTTACGACAACTCGGGCATCATTAGTGGGGAGCGCTTTTACTTCAACCCATTTGGACAAGTAGTCAACGGCCATGAGAATGTACTTGTTCCCTTGAGAAGACGGGAATGGTCCCATAAAGTCGATGCCCCATACGTTAAAGATCTCGCATACTTAAATTGGATTTTGAGGCATTTCGTCCTTTTATGAGATTTTTCCTTGACGTTGACATGAGTCACATGACTTCACCATGTCCTGGGCATCACGATAAATTGTCGGCTAATAGAAACCAGAATCAAAGACTTTCTTAGCGGTGTAGTTCGCACCATGATGTCCCCTGGTGGGTCCATTATGGCAAGCCGTGAGGATATTAACGGCTTCTTGGCCGTGAACACATCGTCTAATCACTTGATCAGCACAAATCCTAAACAAGTAGGGGTCGTCCCAAAAATAATGCTTAACATCCTTAAAGAATCTTTTCTTTTATTGGGACGACATCCCTTTCACTAAAAAATTCCCCGCATGGTAATTTGCAATGTCGGCAAACCACAGGGTACTAGAATCACCATAAAAAGTTATCATTCCAAGGGTCTCGAGAGGAAATGTTTCATTAATTTCCTTTTTCTCAAGATCACCTTGATGAGGATTTTCTAATCTAGACAAATGGTCGGCCGCGAGATTCTCCGCTCCTTTTTTTATCTCGAATAATGACATCAAATTCTTGGAGTAGGAGAATCTACCGGAGCAATCTCGGCTTAGCATCTTGTTTAGCAAGAAGATAGTTGAGAGCCGAGTGGTCCGTATACACTATGGTCTTTGATAAGACTAAGTAAGGCCGGAATTTCTCGAAAGCATACACCACGGCTAATAATTCTTTTTCTGTAGTAGTGTAATGTGCTTGAGCATCCGTCATGGTCTTACTTGCATAGTGTATAGGCTAAAAATGTTTGGTCTTTCGTTGCCTCAAGACTGCACCTACCGCATAATCACTAGCGTCGCACATAATTTCAAATGGTAGGTCCCAATCGGGGGCAACTAAAATTGGGGCTCGATTAACTTCTTCTTAAGTATATTAAACGCTTTAATACATTCTTTCGAGAAAATAAACGAGGTTTCTTTTTCTAAAAGATGGGTCATCGGTCGGGCAATTTTAGAAAAATCTTGAATAAATTGACGATAGAACCCGGCGTGACCTAAAAAACTTTGAATGCCTTTGATGGAAGTCGGATGAGGGAGTTTAACTATAACATCAACTTTAGCTATGTCGACCTCAATCTCGGACTTCAAAATCTTATGACCAAGGACAATGCCCTCTTTAACCATGAAATGGTACTTCTCCCAATTGAGAACTAAATTGGTATCTTCGCACCATTTTAGCATTTTGTCTAAATGGGAGAGGCATGATGAGAAAGAATCCTCGAAGACTGAGAAATCGTCCATAAAGACTTCCATTGTTTCCTCGATCATATCATGGAAAATGGCCATCATACACCTTCGGAACGTGCCCGGAGTATTACATAAACTGAAAGGCATACGTCGGTAGGCAAACGTCCCATAAGGGCAAGTGAAGGTGGTCTTCTCTTGGTCTTGCGGGTCAATAGGAATTTGAAAATATCTAGAAAATCGATCTAAAAAGCAATAGTATTCGTTCCCTGCTAAACGTTCAAGCATTTGGTCCATGAAAGGCAACGAGAAATGGTCTTTACGAGTAGCATCATTAAGCTTCCGGTAATCAATACAAACACGCCATCCGGTGACTAGTCGAGTAGGTATCAACTCATTATCATCGTTTTCAACTACGGTCATTCCACCCTTCTTAGGCACACAATGAACGGGGCTCACCCACGGACTATCGGAGATAGGGTAAATCAAACCGGCATCAAGGAGTTTGATAACTTCCTTTTTGATAACCTCATGAATTTTTAGATTCACCCTTCTTTGATGTTGAACTGCCGGTTTAAAGTCATCTTCCTTTAGAATCTTGTGAGTACAAAAACGAGGGTCTATGCCCTTAATGTCAGATATTTTCCATGCGATGGCCTGTTTGTGTGACTTAAGAACCTTTAAAAGGGCAGCCTTTTCTTCATCTTTTAACTCTTTAGAAATTATGACGGGTAATTTATCGGTTCCTTCTAAAAACGCGTATTCAAGATGAGACGGTAAATCCTTGAGCTCAAGCTCCGGAGGATCATCAATAGAAGATTTTATCGTTTTAAGTTCCTCAACATTAAGTCCTTTCAAAGGTAGAGGGGATGATGGATCATTGTTTAATAACTTTTCAAATAGACGAATGTCTCCCTCCGGATCAAAGTCGGCATCATCAATTCCCGGTGGAATTGAATCACTTGAAAGACAGGCTTCGATCTCTTCCAAAATGAAATCTCCTCCTTCAAAAGGAGTGAACGAGGGGGAAGAAGAAGCAATGATAGGATCCGAAGGAGTAGGATTGCCACTTGTTGAACTATCCAAAAATCCGAGCACTTATTGAGCATACTCCTCACAAGCAACGTCTATGACATTGACTTGATGAACCGTTTCATCATAATAATTACGGGAGTATCTCAAAGTGTGCCCGACTTTAAATGTAATGGCCTCATCATTGACTCGAAGAGTTAACTCTTCACCATGTACATCGATTAAAGCTCTTGCCTTCCTCAAGAAAGGTCTCCCGAGGATGAGGGGTACACGAGGATCGACATCGTATTCAACTACAACAAAGTCGGCCAGAAAATAAAACTTTCCTACTTTCACAAAGACATCTTCAGCAACACAATCCGGAACAGTAACCGATCGGTTTTCAAGTTCGAGTGTCATGCGAGTCAGAGTAAGTTCCAGGAGCGAAAGCTTCTTCCACACAGAAAGAGGCATTAGATTAATGCTAGCGCCAAGATCAGCCAAGGCTAAGCACTCATCTAGATCCATAAAATCACACGGGATGAGAAATTTACCGGTGTCTCTAAGTTTTTCGGGCAACTTTTTTAGGAGCACCGCCGAACAATTCTCATTTAACGGAGTACTTGCTAATTCGAATAATCTTTCCTTATTACTTAGAAGACTCTTAAACGTAGAAGCAAACTTCAACATATGAAGAAGAGCATCTGCAAAGCTAATATCGAAGTGTAATCTTTGAAAGATTTGAAGAAACTTCAACATTTGATTATTAGCTTTGTCACGGAGCTTTTGGTCGTTAAGCCTTGAAGGATAAGGTATTGACGGTTTAGGATTAGGCTTCAGAGTAACTTCGAGCTCTGGAATAGGAACTTGGACAACCAGAGGTTGGACATGTGTGGTACTTTCTGAACTTGTAGTTTGCACCTAGTCCTTTGTTGCCTCGGTTTCACGTTCCACTTCCTTTGGGAGAGGAGAAGGAGTAGGTGGAATCGTAGGTCCATCATAAGCAACACCACTTCGGGTGGTAATAGCTTACAAATCACCTCTCGGGTTAGCAACGGTATTACTAGGAAGTGATCCCGAACCCGAGGGATTTTGCTTTTGCATAGTAAGATTAGTTAACATGTTCATTATTTGATTGTTTTGATTTTCTATCTTATTGGTTCTTGTATCAAGAGAATATTTGAATTCATTTCGTAATTTCGTCTTCATATTAGTCATTTGAGTTTGCATGACTCTCAAAGTAGCTTCATTACTTTTCATGTAGCTTGTTAACTCATTCGAAGGTCCAACAGGGGCTTGATAATTTCCTTGATTTTGATTGTACCAATTGTAGTTTTGATTGTTTTGCACATTCAGAGGAAAATCGGGTGGTCCCATTTGGTTGCTAGCATGATAATCCGGGTCTCCTTAGGGACGGTATCCGTTTCCTCCTTGATTGTAGGTCCTTGTGGCTGCATAAGCATTAAAAGTGTTATTATCGGTAGCAAGACACTCATAGTATGGATGCGGTCCACCACAAGTCACACAAGTCTCTTCTACGGCTTTCACGGAAGCTTGTTGATTAGCCTTGTTCATAAGCACTAATTCCTTAACGATGTCGGTGAGAGCGGTAATATCCGGAGAAGGAGATGAAGAAGAAGTAGTAGTACTCACTTTTGAAACAATCGGTTAGTTTCGTAAAGTACGTACTTTCGACTTATTCTCAAAAATCGTCAAAGCATCTCGAGGTGTACGGTTCAAAAGATTACCACCGGCGACGGCATTTAGAGAATCTTGATCGAATTGAGTCAACGCATTGTAAAACGTATCAATTTGGTGCAATTCTAAAAAACCGTGATGTGGGCATTTACGAAGGAGAGTTCAACAGCGAAACATGAAGGATTGGATTTCAAGCGAAATATGCCGTTTTGATTTCAAGTGAAATATGCAATTTTAAGTTCATGCGAAACATGCAGTTTACACTTCAAGCTAAATATGTTTAAAATTTAAGCGAAACATGCAAGACTGAGTTCAAGAGAAATATGTTGTTTCAAGCGAAATGTGCAATTTTCAGCATTCAAGCGAAATGTGTATTCTTTTGAGAGTTCTTGTCATTTTCAAGCCAAGCAAAATATGCACACTTTCAAGCGAAATATGTCAGTTTAGAATTTTGAACTTTCAAGACATTCAATTCATAACAAATAAACCTTAATCACAAATCAATTTGCATTCACGGTTTTTTTATTGATTTTGTAAAATCCCACGAAAGACACAATTCTTTTCTCTCGGTTATAATCACTATCATAGACTGTAAAATTCGTGAACGTTTAATTGCTTTCATTTTACCACTAACTTTCAATCACTAACACATCTACTAAATCCTTCAATCATTTTTTCACTTCATAATTCTTATCATTCTATCATGGCCAACTACAATTGTAACTTCATATCCGTCAGTCAACATGCATCCACTTCTTTTATGAGTGGTTAAGGGATCGTCACCAACGCTTGCAAACAGGACGATATGCACAATGGCGATCATGATTCTTACGACTACATTGATACAAGACCAAATGGTGATGCCTACGAAGAGATACTAGTAGGTCCTTACACTCGAAATACTGTCGTTGTTCAGTGTTCCTGCAACAGAGGAATTCTCCAAGGCAGTTCTTAAACAAACAAAGTTTGAAATGTTATGAATATGTCTTCCTGTAAACAAGATATTTTTGAATCAGAAAAGGAAGCGATCATTTGATACTGGACTGGAATTGGAGAGGAAATTATTACTCAACTGTTGTGGCATGTCAGACTAGTCAGAAATGTGGGCAGCTCTCGAAAAGGCTACAAAGGTGAATCACAACTCCAACATTCAAGATGTCAGACGCAAACTTATTTTGGGAGTTAGGTCAATTCACCTCTAAACGATGGAGAAACCATTGAAGTCTTACTACACAAGATTCTACAAGATGATGAATGATTGATACAGAAACAATGTGACTGGTTGCTATCGATGCAAGTCATTGTTACAATATTTTTTTCTAATAATACTCACAACTAAAATGTCATAGAATTTGTCACAATGTCAAGCACCTACACAAGTTGGATGAAGTTTCCCTTCACAAACTCTTTGTCATTCTGTTAACAATATCAAAGAGAAGTTAATGAACTCTGTACTGAAGATTGGCCAAGTAATGAGCTTAACCTTATTAGCACTTGTTGCTAAAGCTCATAACACTTAGTCCCTTATTATCTTTATCAAAGTCTCACAAATCACTTGCACGCTAACATCAAAAGATACTCTTTCCACAGATCACAGCTACTATAAAGACACTAAGGCCAGACAAGAGATATGTCACAAAATCAATTACACTCCATTATGGTCAGTTTGACTGATGACGACGGTGATCTGAACAAGCTCAGAAGGAAATAGGAAACTGCAAAAGAATTTATAACTCATTGTAAGTATTTCCAAAGAAGATTACAAACCTACCAACAAACAAAAACCTCAGAACTGTCTTCTAAATACACACAGAAATAAGGATAAGTTACGACGATTTTCGATTAAGGCTTGGGCAACCTTTAGGCTCGGAATCGGAACTTGGACAAACCGAAGGGTTGGACGGTGTGTGGTACTTCCTATAAGATTTGTTGTTTGCACCTTGTCCTTTGTCACTCGGTTTTCACGTTTCACATCTTCGGGAGTGGAGAAGGCAGTAGGTGTATCGTAGTTCCATCGTAAGAAACTCACCACTTCGGGTGCTACATAGCTTTCAAATACACTCTCTGGCGGCTTAGCAACACGGTATTCTAGAAAGTGATCCCGAACCGATGGGCTGCTTTTGTCAAGTAGATCTAGTTAACATGCGTCATTTTTTTGATTGTTTTGATTTTCTATCTTATTGGTTCTTGTATCAAAAGAAGATTTGAATTCATTCTGCAATTCCGTCTTCTTATTAGTCATTTGAGTTTGCATGGCTCTCAAAGTAGCTTCATTACTTTTCATGTAGTTTGTTAACTCATTCGAAGGTCCAACTTGAGCTTGATAATTCGGAGCTTGAAAATTCAGAGCTTGATAATTGTTGTTTCCTTGATTGAAGTTTTGCCCTCTTCCTTGATTGTTAGGGGCTTGATAATTTCCTTGATTTTGATTGTACCAATTGTAGTTTGAATGTTTTGCACATTCAGAGGAAAATCGGGTGGTCCCATTTGGTTGCTAGCATGATAATTCGGGTCTCCTTAGGGATAAGCTGGAAAGCACTATAAGCAACAAAACAGGTAGAGCTAAAAAAGACCAAAAGGACTTTTTGACACTTTTTAAGCCAAGATTAATGGCTTAATAAGCAATGGAAATAAGTTCAAACCTCAAAACAGATTAATTACTATAAGCTAATAACACAATTTAGCAAAAATTAAGCAAGCTAGGCAAAAAAATAAGCTAAAAAAGGCTAATGCAAATGGCAGACTACACTAGTTGTTTTTGGCTTTTTGAAGAAACATGACACTTTTTAAGATTAAAATTAAGATTCATAATCTACTTTACCAAACTTAAAAACTCAAAACAACTTGAGCTTATAACTCAATAAGCACAATGCAACAAAAGTTAACCTAATTTAGACTATGATATGACCTCTAAAGATCTGCATATTAAGCCCTATACCCTACTTGACTGTTTTTAACCAAAACATTTAAATGACCATTACTAAATTTAATAACTCAAAACAGATTTGTAAAGATGCATTTGAAACTCAATTTAAGCACAAAAACAACATTTCAAGTTGAATTTAAAGAAGCTTAAACAAATAAGCAGTTTTAAGAAACTTCAATCTAGCATACTTGAGTTTTTGATAAACAAACCTTAAAACTTTAACAAAACTGAATTTAAGCTTATAAAAACTAGATTTAAGACTGATTAAGAGCTTATGAAATTCATCAAGATGACTAAAATAGCATGCAAGACTTTTTATTTTGTTAATTCTTCTTAACCCAAACACCCCTTTAAATTTATAAAAACCAATTTTAAGCTAAATTAAACCTTAAAAACCATGGATTATTAAAGACAAGTGATCAAACATGCTATTAAATGACAAATAAGCTCAGATTTTAGATTAATAAGCATAGGACAATAAGCTAAGCTTATAGGCAGTTTCAACTAAGAAATAAGCAGTTTGATATAAAACTAAAATTAAACTAATCCAAATGATGAAAACTTAATATTTAAGACAATATAAGCTAAACTAAGACAGATTAAGCATATATAAACATATTTAAGCAACAATAAGCAATTTAATAAGCTGAAATAGATATTAAGCTAGAAATAAAGTAGAAGAAAAAGTACCTTGTCCTTTGCTCAAACAAGGACTAAAGTTTCTCTTTAGAGCTTATCTACAAGCTCTAGCTTGTTAAAAACAAGCTGGTAAGACCCATAAGCCCATCCATTTCTGGCTTATCTTCCACAATAGCTTATTATGTCTTTTTGAGTGTTTTAAGGTGAAATTCTTATTCAGTTAAACTTTAGTAAGCTTAACTGAATAAGAGCTAGCTTAATAGGTATAAGAGAGCTTATTAAGCTTATTAGCTTATATCTAAACACATTCAAACCATTATTTCATAAAAGTTAAAACAGAATTTTAGAACACAATTCAAATGAAAACTAAACTTTTATTGATAATGAAAAGGTTACAAGCTTAAAAAAGGAAAATTACATTAATAAAAGACAATAAGCTAAAAATAAGCTAAATCACTACAATAAGCTATACTAAAGACTACTATAAGCTAGATGATTTTCTCTGTGTAAATGCAGCCCTATTTATAGGGTAAAGAATAATGATCCAGAAGGGGGAGCATCCTTGAGCTTCAACCTTGGGCCTTGATTACTAACAAACCATCAATCTACTGTTAGATCACTTCCATGCATCATCAGCCAATGATATGCCTTAGGATTGCCAGCGTGGCTTAAGGGAATGATGTGTCAGGCTTTGGCTTCTAGAAGTATTGGAGTGTGTGGGTGAATGGGATTTTACCTGTACTTAATTGGTTGCAGGGTAACTAGGAGGGAAACGAAGGAGATGCACAGTGAAAGTTGACCCGTTTTTATCATTTGACCACTTAATTGACTTGGACTGAGTTTTGGTGGATTTGGGCTTTTTATTACATAACTTAGGCTTGAACCGGATAATACATGGATTTAGATATGGATTTTGGACTTGAATTTTTAGTCTTAATAATTTTATCATTCAATTGATAATGGGCTGACCCGGCTTCGTATTTCTTACGCTCTTCCAATCTCGTGCTCGAATTTGTCTAATTTGGCTTCGTTTTTGTCCATTTTTGATATATCCGTTACCTGCACAATACAATTTACAATACAAATAAATACAATGTATTTTCTATGTATTTTTTGTCATTTAAGCTTATTTTAATAAGGAAAAATGATATGTGATTAAACACATATCACACATCAATGATGAGGTGTCATTTTATACATTTTTTAGAGTCATTTAACTCCCAAAATCATGCAAATATGCTCTATTGTTGCACTAAATCATTTTTTTATGTATTTAGCATTTGGGAAACACCTGGACGAAAAACACGTGACTTAAGCTCGATTTGGGAAGAAACAAGGCAAAAACACAACTTTTTAGGCTCGCAATCACCATCCTAACGGCGTCGCCAAATATGGCTAGAAAGTAGATTTTTTGATGCATTTTGTAACGGTTTAGTGCGTAGAGACGGCGTCACCAGAAGTTGATGACGACATCACACTTACAAAGTAATGACGTCATAAGAAGACTTGACGCTGTCAACATATGTCGGTCAAAAAAACCCTCAAAAGATTCGACTAGGTGACGGCGTCACAAAACCATAACAACGCCGTCACGACCCAATTCCTATATATACAAACCCTTTATTTTCATAATTGTGTGTGGAATTCGTGGAGACTTTATGTAAAACCCTAATGCAGCCATATTAGACGAATTTTAAGGTTTTCTAACCCTATTTGTACTACCATAACTCCATGTTTAATTGAAGTTAAGTTTTTCATTCACTAATCATTACGATATGTCTATGCGTTGTGTGATTATTTATCTTTATTTTCTTCAATTTAACATGCTAGGTTAAATTAATTAGTGTTTGCTTATTTTAGACTTAAAATATGTCAACTTATACGGAATTACATTAGTTTACATTAGCCGGACATGCAGGGACTAGAAATGTCAAGTGTAGTAAGTAGATCGTGTCCCGGGCTATATATATCCCCTCTATACTTCCATGGAGGGGTGAGGATTCATATTGTATCTCATAAGTGTGTGTTGTTTCTCTCTTTAGAAAACACACACACTCTCTCCATTCTCTCTCTACAATCTTAATAATATGGCTACTTATTTGTTTAATCTTCCCCAACCTCCAGATCGTTAGTTTTAGGCTTGAATCTTTAGGGATGACAATTGGTACCAGAGCCTAGGAGGATTTTGTGTTCGTTGTTTGCTTATTGAGGGTGTTACGAAGCTTATTTTGAGCTTATAGGCTCACGGCTTATTTTGAAAATAAGCTAATAAACCCACGTTTGGTTTATAGTTTTTGGTTAAAGGATCAAATAAGCTTGTACTTTCTTGTTTATCTCTATTATAGCTTACTTGGTTCTTGATTTCGTGGCTTATTCTTGAGGCTAGATAGCTTATTTGGGGTGGTTTTGCTTATTTTCTTATTTTCAAATTTTTATTTAAGTTTTATTTATTCTTGATGGCGGTTTGAGTCAAGGTATCATTTATTTATTGTTTTTGTTATCGAATATATAAGCCAAAGACCAAATCTTAAACTAGTTTTTGTTGGCTAACCGTTTTGGGCAAGAAAACAAAAGGTAAGAAAAGGACTTCTTGATAGTGACACATGGCGGTTTGGTATGTCACTTTTGGTAGCGGTTTGCTATTAAGTCCTATAGCGGTTTGTTGTCTCCCACCTTGTAGCGATTTGCCTATGTTTCTTAGCGGTTTGGTGAAACAAAAGGTATCGGTTCGCTACTAAATTCAAGTAGCGGTTTAGGACAGGTACAAGTAGCGGTTTAACATATTTTGGACTTCCTAAACGTTACTCTGCCCATTTGTATTCATGGCAGCGGTTTAGTCCATTGAAGTTGCCAGCGGTTTACCGGGTTAGATTCGTGGCAGCGGTTTGCCTCGTTATTGTAGCCAGTAGTTTATCGAGTTCCATATTGGCAGCGGTTTGATAAGTAATTTTGGTCCAACGGTTTATCGAGGCTCAAATTAGCAGCGGTTTACTTAAAAGACAAGGCAGCGATTTGTCAGGTTATTTTGGTAGCGGTTTGTCATATTCAATTGGCAACGGTTTGTCAGGTTCTTTTGGCCAGCGGTTTGCTCATTTTATTGCCAGCGATTTGATAGAATATTGGTAGCGGTTTGCTTATTTCATTAGGTAGTTGTTTGCTTATTTTTTGCCAGTACCGAAAATCAATTTCGATAACCATTTTCGGTGATCTCAATTTTGGTATAGAGCCATTTTCAGTGAACAATTTTTGGACAAGGACTTAAACGACAAATAATTCTACCATATCAAACCACACACCTCATTCAAGAACAAGGACTTATATGACATAAATCAATCAAAACAAGAACAACAAAGAAAACACAACACTTAATCCTAAAACGATCATTAAAGATTCACTTAAACGTCAAAAAGGCTATAGATTTAGATTTTAATGTCAAGTGATCACGAAGTTTATCTAGTATCCCTTCCTTGAGATTAAAGTGGGTTTCACGAAGGCGTCTACTTATTTCATCATCGAGACTTCTATTTTCTACCCCTTTTTTAAACCCAATCTATCGAATGATGACTTGCTTGAATGAATATAGTTATGATTAAGACTTGGATTATCTAGTTTCCAGTAGTCGGGGTGGTTGGTTGAAGACCTGGTTACTATCACTTAAAAGAGTTACGTTGTAGTACTTAATGTCACACGCATATGTCGATGTGGATAATTTCAAGAGGTGTTGTACTTTTTATACTTTTAATGGCGGGTATAAGGTACTTAGAGGTTTTCAAGTTTGGTATATCGAGTTTACTTCACCAAGTGGTCATAGTAATAGCTGACAGAATACGAGGTTGGTAAGTTAGCCATAGATTTTAAAGGTTGAGATATAATCAGCAATTCTCATGGGATATTTAAAGCTACAGAACGTCAATGGTACTTCACAGTCTAAGCAAAATCCTTCAAAATTCTTCAATGTCTTTTATAACTTTTCAAGATTATTGCTTATGACAAGAACTTCTCGTGTATATGGTCGTACACGTCAATGATGCTTCCTAGAGTTCAAAACCATCATAGGGGGAAACGTGTACTTTGATTTTATCAGGTCAACTTCCAGGGGGGAAGTAGTTTATACTACTTTACTTAGTATGGTTTGTGAAGTATTTTGCATGCATGAGATGAATTGTTGCTGATCTCTTGCATGTTCCCCTAAACAAATTTTCTCCAAGACCAAATGTTATGAGACAATATATATAACACCTCGTAACTTAGGTCATTATACGACATTATGTAATGCACAATTTATTTTTAGGGTTTTACGCGTTTACTCTTAAACCGTAAACTTTAAGTTAAATCGCGTAAACTGAAAATGATCATACAATGTAAACGGGCATTAAACGATTAAATGTTTACATCAAGCAAGTGTTATATGATTATTATGAGGATAATAAATAACTTTGTTCATCTTATTTTTATTGGCTACGTAAAATGCTTACGTTTCATAATAAAATACGTTTAGGCATATCCGGAAGTTCTAAAACCTAACTACGCCTAAACGAATACCCACGATTATACCCAATACCCAAAATAATTAAAATAACATCACATATACATGCATATTGCCGAAATTCTAAGGATTGGACCAAGAGTCATCACTTAGCATAATATCTAGATATTAACATAAAGTAACTCTTACACACTTTACCAACTTGTCATGCTAACTTAACTAGGGTTAGAAAGTAACTAGGGTTTGGTTAAGTAGATATTTATACTATAAATAGCCATGCATGCATGAGTAATCTTTACCTTAAATCTTACATGCAAAATTCATAATATCTCTCTCTTTTACAAGTCCAAAACCCACGGCCACATTAAGCCACCAAACAAAAATTCATACTTTGATTTTCTAAGTATATACAACCCTATACACAACATACTTAAGGTATTCTAAGGTGTTGGGAAGCATTGGTTCATCATTTTCAAGAAAGAAGAAGAAAAAGGAAAGATTAGGGTTTTGAAAACCTAATCTTGGGTTATAAGCTTGAAAGCTTGATTTTGAATCTAAACACGGGTTTAGAACTTATTTCACATCTCTTACATCATCACTAAGGTTTTCTTAAATCCTTCATACTTTTATTTCTTAAAATTTTATGTGTTACATGTTAAATATAGCCATAATCACCACTAATGACTTTCTAATATGTAAAATGAGTTATTAATTATGTTTATGATTTTATACACTTATTCTTATGTCATATGGTCCTATATATCATGGAAAAGTAAAAATAAAAGTATGTTAACATATTGATTAAGTATAAACATGTTTAGGTTAAATTAGGGTTTTATAATGTTACTTAAACTTCACACATGTGAAAAATAATTAAAGTAAAAGGGTTAAAACTTGTTACAAGAAATATATGGACTAGGGATGATATCAGACTTATTTATAAGTACCACATAAGTAAGTAAAATGGTTATAAGAGTTTTTATATAAACTACAAATTAAATAAAACTAAACACAAGTTTTTATAAATTATCCACTTAAATAACATATGGGCAGTTTTAATTCGAATCTTAGGCAGTATCCCCTTTTTGATAATTTAAAGTTATAATACACATCATGACGATTCCATAATGTAAAGAACTAACTTGAAAAACCGATCTATAAGAAAAAGATACTTAAAAAAACGAGTTACCGACTATAAATACTTTTTAAAAACTATTTATAAAAAAAGTTACCAATTCATTGCAGATAGGTTTTTGAGTTAAAACACCGAAACAATATGAAATAACTTTTTGATTACGAGAATCGTACACCCAAGAATCGTTTCAAACGGAACTAAACAGTAAATTACGGCATTTTCGATATGTAAAGTTTAAAAAAGTAATTTTAATAAACTATGAACATTATAAGCTCTATTCAACATGGAACCACTTTGTGAAATATTATAAATCTTTTAATAACGAGAACGTACTCGAAGGAATCACTAAAATCGGAGTTAAAACGAATAAGTTATCGCGATTACGAGTTTACGCTAATTAAGACGTAAAAACGGGTATATAGCTGTCATGAAGCATTAATTTTAACTATTCACACAGAAACTTAAAAACTTGAAAATGTAATTAATTTGATCACTTTTCTTGACAACAAGACGTGGACGTAAGAAAACGCGAGCAACGGCTTAAAACGACCAAGTTAGGTCATTTTTACAAAAGTATATTTATAAACGTTTTTCACTTATAAATACTATTTAACTAAATGATTAGTCGGTGATTATGCATATATAATAATGAGTGTTATCAAAGTGGCTATATTACAAGGAGGTTTCATAATGAGCCTCTTCGGATTGGCCGTATCGATGAGTTGTTTGGATTTTTACATTTAAAGTTCCTAAACTCCTCGGAGAAACGTCTTTCATGACCTCTTTATTTAAGATAGCCCGAACGATCGTATGATGTATCAACTATAGATTATATACGATGTTACTTATAGTACGCCAGTATTATACAGCCTAAATTTAAATAGGTTGGCATTAATCTTCTTGTTGTGACGTTTTATGCTGAGATTAATTGAGCTATCTGTACCTCAAGGTGAGTTCAAAGCCCCACGTTTTAACTTTAATCATACTTATAAGTTATTTTTTTGGGTGAGAATAAACATAAGCACGTTTTTACAAATTGGACGCATAGGACATTTTATCATGATTACGTTTTTGCCAAAGTAGACTATAACCCACTGTGCCCATGAATCCATGAACTGTTAAAATACATATATTATCGTGGAATACATTATGTGAAGCGCGAGATGATTATGAAATAGATTATTTGTGATACTTCCCGCTTCGGTTGACTATCTATCATTAGAAACGAACGTATATCAAAGTCCGTATACTGGATGTTAAGGGTGAACATCAACACGGCAATGAGTCAATAATAATATCAAAATATTGTATTCAATTATGCGAGTTTCGGTGTCATGGAGCATAGGAAAACGTAATACATTTTGTGATGACTGCATATGTGGCATAATCCCGGGGAAAGTCTTGCTGTCCCCAACATTAATCTTTTTATTAAACCTAAGAAAATTCACCTAACTTTTAAGTTGACGATTTATAAGCAATGTATTTCAGGAGGTCCATATAAGGCAAACGAGGTTCGAAAGATACATAGGGGGTTATATTTTGAATTCAGAGCATTAAAGATTTAGTCACAATCATTTTGTTTATCTGTTAAAGGGCAGTAAACTTCCTTTGTAACAAATCAAGGTAAAGCTTCAGGCTTTTTAACAAATACTTAAATAAATCCAATTTATCAGTTTAAAGACCTTTTTGTGTCGTTCTTAGATTATCTTGTGGTTATGATCAGATAAGAAACACGCCCCGAACCTTATTCCGCTTGCGACCCATATTGGGGTGGTTACAGATTTGTATCAAGAGCAAGGTATATAGAGAACCCGTTCAAATGTTTTGCTGGACCTATAACCTTTTTCAAACATTGCATTCAAAAAAGGGTTTTTCTCTCCCACGGACATAAATAAATAATTGTTTGCATTAGTTAGAAATACCTAAATGCTTACATGATTAATATACGAGTTTACATTATAGTAATTTAAATTACTACTAATCATATATTAGCAAAACTTATTAAGTTACTTATGATTGACAGATATTATCATGTCCATTCTGTAACATTCTACTATTGACATACTTAACGGAGCTGGAATATTCAGACATGGGGGTCACCGGGAGTTGACTACCACCATCGCCGGATTACATACCTGGCCCAGAAGAGCACACCAAGTACCATCACCGGTTACGTGCCTGGCCCGGAGGCTCCACCTTCACCTAATTCTACAAACCATATGTACCGGCCAGAGTACCCGTAGTTTAGCCACCTGAGATACAGGGTCTTTTCCATCTGAGAGCAGCCGTTTACCTGCTGTTGTATTCACCTACTGTGACCACCGTGATATATACCCAGGAGTCAGATCCAGAGGAAATCCAGAGGATGAGGATGATCCTGTGGAGGACCCTGCCCTACGAATCCGGGCTGACCTGAGGATATGATGAAGAGGAGGATGAGGAGGAGGACACCTAGCTTCTGCCGGGACACAAAGTGTCGCTTTTAACCAGCTGTTGATCGTAACCGACTCTATATACTTTATCTCATACTCACCATTTCCCCAAACAGCCATCTCCACCACCTCCCCAGAATACTATCTCCACCATTAAGCGGACCCAACTCCGTATTGAGATTCCCGAGAGTTGTTACCTCCTCGGAAGAGGCCTCGTCTTTGCTTCTCCTACCCCTATTTACGAGGTCGAGAGACTTCAGCGGCGGTGCTGCAAGGCATGAGTGTACATGTCCATACCAGGGAAGACCCTTATGAAGAGTAGCAAGGGAGATAGACCTTATAAATTGTCGATATGGTAGATGATCTCCAAGATCATCCTGGATGTCCAATATCTAGTGATTAGACTATGCATCACTGATGAGTGTGGGATGGTCAGGTGAAAGCCATCGAGGAGATACGCCCCAACCACCATAGAGGTAGTCAATCGGAAAATTATCTATTCACACCACCTTTTTTGATCAGGAGACACCCATCATTCATGGTAGATGGAGTATGCCTCGAGACGATCGTCTGAGCCGAGAGGCGAGTCAACCATGTAAAGAGATAGCCTATCCACCAACAACAAGCAGTTATGTCGGAGGGAGGCTATGGGGGGATGGACCGTAGTCTTGGGATTTTGCTATGGACGTTAGCAACCTGCACGTTCACATTTTTTGGCACTACGTACAACGGTATTGGAACAGCGTGCATTGATTTCAGGATTACAGGCAGCAGACCACCAGAGACAAGTTCAGTTGACTATGGCACTAAAGCTGCTAAAGGGGCTACAGACACATAGTAGGCAGAGTTTCAGAGGCAGCCGGGACCCTCAAAGGGCTGGCACAAGCCCGATGCACCAAGGAGGCTGGTAGTTGTTCCTAGATAATTAGGTAGATGGGAAGTCTATGCTAGCAGCCAGTTTTAAGTATTATGGGTTATTCCCGAGCTATTCAGGCGGTATAGATCTTTGAGTTTATGATTAGCAATCATTGTAATTAGCATACTAAGAGATACGTGTAAATCTCGCTAGTAATGGAGATTAGGTTATTTTGTCTTGTAACTAGTTGTTATGATCATTTTATATAAACCAAACATGTAATATTTTACCAAGTTATATAAGAAAAGGAATGGATAAATGTTTTTATATGAAAGTCGAATGTTATTGTGAATGAAATGTCGATTTGTGTAAATTGCAATACAATATGAGATATTTCACTTGTGTTGTGATCTCGTTTAATTCATATGTAATACATCGGTTATGGTAAAGATTTTTTTGAAATCTAACGGGTGATATGTTTTCCTTGTGATATTAAGAAAATTGCACCAAGAGAAGGCCCAAATAACCACGAGGTCAAAGGCCCAGTCACCACAACTCCCCCGACAAGTCACAGACCCACTACCACCAAAACGTCACCATTGCCCAATGCAGGCAGGATTAACGAATGTGTTACGGCTGCACGGCCATCACGTTATACAACCAAATGTAGATGATAGCCATTACTTCGGGAGTAGGGAATCAGAAGGCCTGTTCAAGTTGCTCGTGACTGGCACCAACCCCGGACTTCCTAAAATGCCAACCCTTGAACTAACAAGGGCACAGTGAGGGAGTTTGTTGGACTAACCCGATGGATTAGAGAAGATGGTAGTCTGTGTATCAGTTATTAGCAATTGCACAACAGCTATTCAAGTCAAATTGCGACTTGCAATCTGCAAGACAAGCACTTACATGGTGAATGCCCATGTTAAGACCACTACTCCTTAGGCAGTCATGGCATGCCAAGGACAACACTGAAGAAAAAGAATGACTGATAAAAACAGCCCGAGGGGTCGAGAAATCAAGAAGATTGAGGCTGAGATGTGGAATGCGTAAGTTAAGGCCACCGATGAGTGTAGGCCTATAACGACGAATATACAACAACTAGCCATGAAGTGTACCATAATGTTTTCCGGGAAGAGTCAGACCAAATTGAAAGATATACGGTTGGCTTTGCCATTTGATACTTGTAGCGTAAAAGCATCAAAATCAAAAACTAAGTCAAGAAGTTATTGAGATTTTACTACCGAGTTAATGGAGACAATAACCAAGGCCTACGTTAAACGTCTGGGCTGATAACAAAAGAAAGCTGAGGACTCTGCCCGGAACAACCATATTCAGCAAAGCAAACAAGAGGCAAAACACCGAAGGGCCTATGCCGCATGGAATGTTTACAGGTGACAATACGAAGGACCGCAACCTTGGGTTCAAAGTTTAACTAATCACCACTACGGGCCTTGGCATCAAAATGTCCACAAGTACAACCGAATTGGTCACTTTCTCGTGACTGCCAGACTCCCAAAAATGCCACCCTGGGTCTAATCAGGGGTAATGGGTTTGTTTTGGATGTGGGTGCCTTCAGGACATAACAAGAGGTGAATTGTCCAAACTAAAGAGACAACAACAATCGGGGTAATCGGGATGGAAATGCCAAGGCTCCGACAAAGGTGTACGCTGTAGGAAATACAAGGGCAAACCCGGACAACAATGTCGTTACGGGTACGTTTCTCCTAAACAATCGCTATGCATCTATTTTATTTGATACTGGTGCCGATAGGATTTTGTATCTACTACATTTAGCTCTCGAAAAATTGTTTATCGACCTCCAACTGCATTTAGATCAAGAATTACGATGTCGAACTAGCGACGGTCCCCCCGAATAGTTGGTTTCAACACTATTATTCGGGGTTGTACGTTAAAATTAATAATAAATCATACTTCAACATAGACCTAATGCCCTTATAACTAGGTAGTTGTTGACGTATCATTGGTATGGATTGGTTGGCAAAAACCATGCCGATATCATCTGTTCAGAAAAAGATCGTTCGTAATTCCATATTGGAGACTGAAATTTTTAATCGTGTCACGAGGTGACTAAAGCACAACAAACACGGACTCGAATGAGCATCAACTGTGTACTAAAAGCTCAAGAGTATTTAGCAAAAGGATGTTCACGTAATCATAGCAAATTATCACGCCACCAAGGACGAAGATAAGTCAAAGGGGTAGCGCCTTTGAAGAAGTGGCCAGTTGTGTATTCGAGGAATTTCCTGAAGAGTTTTTCCCCGAGACTTGCCGTGTATACCCACCCACTCGACAAGTGAAAATTAGAATCTAATTAGGTACCTGGTTCTGCACCAGTAGCACGGGCACCATATAGATTTAGCACCGTCGGAAATTGAGAACTAGCGGAGCAACTACAAGAACTAATTACGGACAAGGGCTTCATAAGACCAAGTTCCTCCCTTGGGATCTCCAGTCCTATTCGTCATAGAAGAAAGTAAGGGTACTTTACCGATGAGAATCGGACTTACATAGAATAGAACAATTGACGTAAAAGAAAACCGTTACCCACGTCCCAAGGATTGACGACCTATGCGACAACGAGCAAGGGTCGATTAATTTATTCAAAGATCGATCTGAGGTTCGGTGTATCACCAGTTGGAGTTCGAGAAGACGACATCCTCAAGACTGCATTCATGACTCGATACGTGTCCACTAAGAATTCCCAAGTCATGCTTTTGTTTAACTAATGCACCAGCCGTGATATTATATACCCCCCATGGATCTTATGAACCGGGTGTGAAAAAAAAATAATAAACCGTACCTAGACAAGTTTGTAATTGTCTTCATCGATGACATCTTGATCTACCTCCAAAAGTAAGAAGGAACATGAAAGGACATCTTAGGCAAATCTTAAAATTGCTTAAGAAGGAATGAATTTGTATTGCCAAGTTCCTAAGATGTGACTTCAGATCCCCAGAGTACAATTCCTTGGACATGTATGTGACTGTCAAGTATTCACGTTGACCCTGTCCAAGATTGAATCTACAAGTGATTGGTCGTCTCCTAAAACACCAACAGATTCGCCAATTTTTGGCCATGCCGGCTATTAAAAGAACGAATTATCGAAGGTTTTTCAAAGATAGGCCGAAACAATGACCAAACTAACCCAGAAAGGTGTCAAGTTATGATTGGGGAGATAAACAATAATCAGCTTGTCAACTATTGAAGCAAAAGCTTGCAGTGCAACAATCCTAGGCCTTACCTGAGGGAATCGAAGATTTTATCGCATGACTGTGACGCTTCAAAAAGTTTGGGCGCGTGTTTGATGCAAAGAGAAAAGGTGATTTCTTAATTGCACACGTCAGTTTTAAAAATTCCATGTAAAGAACTATACAACACATTATTTATAACTTGGGGCAGTAGTGACGCTCTAAAGATGTGGAGGCACTAACTGTTACGGACCAAGTGCACATGTTCACTGAACATAAGAGTTTACAACACATCTTGATCAAAGGATTTAAATATGATGCACGTCGCTGGAAAGAGTTGGCTGAGTGATTACGATTGTGAAAATTCTTTGATCACCCAGGGAAGCGAATGTTTGTTGCTGATGCTCTGAGCAGAGGGGGAGGAACAGAACCACTAAGGGTTCGGCCTTAGTGAAGACTATTGCTTGGACTTCCTAAACAAATCCTGAACGCCCAACGGAAGCAAGAAAGCTGGAGAACATCAAGAAGGAGGATGTTTGGAGGTAATGTTAGTTAAGAATATTCAAAAGATCCGGAGAAATTCGAACAGAAAAGTTGGAACGCGTACGGATGGACTCTATGCCTCAATGGCAGGAGTGTTACCACTTTTTGATTTTTTTAATGACGATTTATGGACTATAATCATCACGAGTCCCACAATTCAAAATACTACAATACATCCGGGTTCTGACAAGATGTAACCAAGACTTGAAGAAGCTATACGGTGCCCAATAATGAAGGCAAACATCGCCCACCTATGTTAGCAGGTTAGACATGTTCAAGGTCAAGCCGAACACAAGAGACCAATAGGTTTGTTAGTACAACCGATATACCTGAATGGAATGGGACAACTACACGATGAAATTGTCACAAAGCTTCCTAAGTCATCGCAGGGTTATGACACTATTTGGGTAATCGTTGACCGACTGACAAAGACCCTGCCATTTTTATGCCAATGAGGGAAGTGGATCCCTTGGATAAACTGGCGAGGATGTACCTAAAGGAGGTAGTCACGAAGCATGGAATACCTGTATCAATTATCTGTGATCGTGACCCTCGATTCTCATCAAATTTCTGGAAATCACTTCAGAAGGCTTTTGGGGTACGAGTTTAATAAATGAGTCTGCATATCATCTGGAAACTGCCGGACAAAGAGAGAGGACTATCCAAACTCCGAGGATAAGCTACTTGCTTGCGTAATCTACTTTGGAAATGGGTTGGTTTAAACATTTGCATTGGTCGAGTTTTCATATATAACAGTATCACGCAGCATTAAGGCTGCACCCTTTGAAGCACTTTATGGTCGAAAATGTCCTTCATCTGTTTGCTGGGCTGATGTTGGGCAAGATCAACTACAACTTGGTCCAGAGATTAGTCAAGAAACAACGGAGAGAATCATTCAATGTCAAGCAAAGGATTCCAAAGCCGCTCGCGATCGCAAAAGAGCCTTCCATCTTAAAGCGCAAGCCAATTGAGTTTCAAGTTGGGGACAAAAGTTTAGCCTTAAGGTTTCGCCTTGGAAAGGGGTCGTACGTTTTGGCAAACGGGGAAGTTAAACCCTAGATATGTTGGACCTTTCAAGGTGTTGGAAAAAGGTTGGAGCCGTTGCTTACAAGCTTGAGCTTCCTTAAGAGCTGAGCAGGGTTCACAATACGTTTCATGTATCCAACTTAAAGAAAATGTTATTCTGACGAACCATTAAGTCCGTTCCGTTGGGAGAAGACTCAAAGTGGATGAATATCTTTATTTTGTTGAGGAGCCGTTGAAATCATGGAGCGGAAGTCAAACATTGAGACGAATCCGTGTCCAATTGTTTTCCCCCCCCCCCCCCCCCCCCCGCCCAGAGGTTCGATAGAACTCTAGGCGGGCCCTGAGTTTACGTGGAACGTGAAGTCATTTCAGTGAAGAAATATCCACACCTCTTCACCAAGACCGCACCATCGACAAGTCCATGTCATAAGCCTTGCGGACCAAGAGCTCATTTAAATGTGGGAAACTATAACACCTCGTAACTTAGGTCCATTGATAACTACATTATGTAATGCATAATTTATTTTTAGGATTTATAACCCCGCGTTTACTCTTAAACCGTAAACTTTAAGTTAAATCGCGTAAACTGAAAATGATCATACAATGTAAACGGGCATTAAACGATTAAATGTTTACATCAAGCAAGTGTTATATGATTATTATGAGGATAATAAATAACTTTGTTCATCTTATTTTTATTGGCTACGTAAAATGCTTACGTTTCATAATAAAATACACGTTAGGCAATATCCGGAAGTTTCCTAAAACTAACTACGCCTGAAAAAAACGAATACCCACTAAATTTTATAAAAAAAAAAAAAACCACCCAATACCCAAAATAATTAAAATAACATCACATATACATGCATATTGCCGAAATTCTAAGGATTGGACCAAGAGTCATCACTTAGCAATAATATCTAGATATTACATAAAGTAACTCTTACACCTTTAATCAAACTTGTCATGCTAACTTAACTAGGGTTAGAAAGTAACTAGGTATTGATTTAAGTAGATATTATACTAAAAACAGCCCATGCATGCATGAGTAAATCTTTTACCTTAAATACTTACATGCAAAAACATGAATATCTCTCTCTTATTTCCAAGTCCAAAACCACGGCCCACATAAGCCACCAAACAAAAATTCATACTTATTTTCTAAGTATATTACAACCCTAATACACAACATACTAAGGTATTCTAAGGTGGTTGGGAAGCATTGGATCATCATTTTCAATGAAAGAAGAAGAAAAAGGAAAAGATTAGGGTTTTATGAAAACCTAATCTTGGGTTATATGCTTTAAACTTGATTTAGAATCTAAACACGGTTTTAGTAACTTTTTTCCATCTCTAACATCATCACTAGGTATTCTTAAAGTTCCTATCATACTTTTATTTCTTAAAATTTTATTGTTTACATGTTAAATATAGCCTAATCACCACTAATGACTTTCCTAATATGTAAATGAGTTATTAATTATGTTTATATTATGTTTATACACTTAATCTTATGTCATATGGTCCTATATTCATGGAAAAAGTATAAAATAAAAAGAATGTTAACATATTTGATAAAGTATAAACATTTTTTATGATAAATTAGGGTTATTTTATAATTTTCTTAAACATCACATGATGAAAATATTGAAAGGAAAAAAGTTTAAACTTGTTACAAATGAAATTATATGGACAAGGGATGGATATAAGCCTTTTTTTATACGTCCACATATGTAAAATATGGTTATAAGAGTTTTTATAGTAAACTACTAACTTAAATAATACATAAAAACAAGTTTTTATAAAGTTATCCACTTAAATACATATGGGCTGTTTTAATTCGAATCTTAGGCAGTAGCTTTTGATATTTTAAAGTTATAATACGCCTCATGACGATTCCATAATGATAAGAAACTTGAAAAACCGATCTATAACGAAAAAGATACGTTAAAAACGAGTTTACGACTATAAATACTTTTATAAAACTATTTTTATAAAAAGTTACTATTCATGGCAGTAGGTTTGAGTTTAAAACACCTAAAATATGATATAACTTTTGATTACGAGATCGTACACGCAAGAATCGTTCAAAACGGAACTATAACGAGTAAATTACGGCATTTTCGATAATTAAAGTTTATAAAAGTAATTTTATAAACTATGAACAGTAAAAAGCACTATTCATCAGTGGACAACTTTGTGAAATATTATAAATCTTTTAATAACGAGAACGTACTCGAAGGAATCACTAAAATCGGAGTTAAAACGAATAAGTTATCGCGATTACGAGTTTACGCTAATTAAGACGTAAAAACGGGTATATAGCTGTCATGAACAGTAATTTTACTATTCATCACAGAATTTTAAAAACTTTAAAATGTAATATTTTGATCACTCGTCTTACTACGAAGACGTGGACGTAAGAAACGCGAGCAACGGGCTTAAAACGACCAAACTAGGTCATTTTTACGAAAAGTATATTTATAAACGTTTTCACTTTATAAATATTATTTTAACTAAAAGTGATTAGTCGGTGATATGCAAAAATAGAATTATTGAGTGTTATAAAGTCTATAATACAAGGGAGTTTCATAATGAGGCCCCTTCGGATGGCGTAATCGATGATTGTTGGATATTACGATTATAAAGTTTCCTAAAACTCCTCGTACGTCATGTCATGACCTCTTTATTTATGATAGCCCGAACGATAGTATGTGTTAACAACTAAAAATTATATACGAAATAATTAAATACTTACAGTACTAATAAAGCCTAATTAAATAGGTTGCATTTATCGTCCTTGTGTTGACGTTTATCTGAGATTAATTGGCTAACTGTACTCAAGGTGAGTTCATAGCCCCACGTTTCTTTAATCATACATTATAAGTTTTGGGGTGAGAACATATGCACTTTTAACAATTGGACGCAAGTGTACATTTTAATCATGATTACGTTTTGCCTAAGTAGCGATAACCCACTGTGCCCATGAATCATGAACTGTTAAATTACATATATGTAGTCGTGGATTACATTATGTGAGCGCGAATGATTATAAATAGATCTATTTGGGATGACTTACCCGTACGGTGACTAGCTATCATTAGAAACAACGTATTTCATGTTCGGATACAGTATGTTAAGTTGAACATCGTCACGGGCAATGGTAGCAATAAATAATATCTATATTTAGATATTCAATTAGATCCCGATTTTTCGGTGTCATGAGCTAGAAAACTTAAATACATTATGTGATGTCTGCACTGTTTTGCATTTCACGGGTAAAGTCCATGCCGGTCCCTACATGATCATTTATTAAACCTATGAAATTCACCAACTTTATGTTGACGTTTTATATGCAATGTTTTTCAGGAGGTCATTAAGCACGAGGTGCGAAGGATACATTGGGGGTTATATTTTGAAGTCATGCATTAAAGATTTAGTCACATTACATTTTGTTTATCTGTTATGGGCTGTAAATCTTTGTAACAATATCAAGTAAAGCTTCTGGCTTTTGTAACAAATACTTAAATAAATCCAATGTATCAGTTTAAACGACTTTTTGTGTCGTTCTTATATTATCTTGTGTTATTGATCTGATAAGTAACACGCCCCGGATCCTTATTCCGCTGCGACCCATTTTGGGGGTGTTACAATATAGAAGCAGTATTAGTTGATGTAATATGTAAACATGTAAAGAATGATTCCTTAAAGGGATAAATTTCTCACACTCGGGACTTAGTTGACTTTGGTATAGCAATTCACATAGCACTATCCTCGACGAAGAAAAGTGCATTTCCGGGTCTTAGTTGATTTTGGTGCTACGTTTTTTACTTCGGAAAAAGGATAAAATGTGTACTTCAGGTATTGGATGATTCTTCTATAAAATTCCGTTGTGCACTTTGAATGTCAATTTTAGAAGATCGTCCAAGTTACAACAATGTTTCAGAATCTGCTCAAGATACGGATGTTGGTTTGGGGGCTAATTCAGAAACTTTGTCAAAAAAAGTCTATAAAGAGAGTTGTTAAAGACATGCTGCATGAATTGGGGGGAAGTTAATCCAACTTATGCATACTACAATGGTTCCAGAACAAGTCAAGACACAGAAGATCTAAGCTGGAGTATAAGTATCAAGACAGGAAGACACAAAACATCATCTACAACATTGGAAGCACTTTGGAAGTCCTTATTATGTTGCAATTGTACTTGATAGGAGCATTGTAAGTAATTACGTATATCCACATATTGGGGGAATATTGTTAGCCTTAAAATATGTCGACTTATACGAAATTACATTAGTTTACATTAGTCGGACACGCAGGGACTAGAAATGTCAAGTGTAGTAAGTAGATCGTGTCCCGGGCTATATATATCCTCTCTATACTTCCATGGAGGAGTGAGGATTCATATTTTATCTCATAAGTGTGTGTTGTTTCTCTTTCTAGAAAACACACACACTCTCTCCTTTCTCTCTCTACTATCTTAATAATATGGCTACTTATTTATTTAATCCTCCCTGACATCCAGATCGTTAGTTTTAGGCTTGAATCTTTAGGGATGACAGCTTATGATTTCATGAAACCTAGTTGTGATCTTATATATTATTGCTTCATGTTAGTGGTGTGCACGATAGACATTAGAAAACTGGTGGTAATCCGTACTACCATTAGACATCTAATGAAACGTGATTAGGTTAGATGAAACCCTCGATCCAAGTTATCGACTGGGTTGATTCCTTGTTAAGTTTTAGCGCGCGTGGATTTACTACTTGGCGGGTGCATGTCTGACAGGTAACGCCTGACTAGGTTGTCACGTAGAATGCAAACTTAATAAACTCGCTGCTGAATTAGGGGAATACTTACATATTACACTAACCATGGTGACGAGGCAACAAGTTAGTGAAATCAACTAAGGAGTAATGCATGATTAAGCTAGCACGTTTGTTTACCAATACGAGTTCCCTACCAATTTACATTTCTTGCATTTAGGAGTAGATTTTAGTTTAATCAAACCTCCTTCAAACCCGAGATTTTACTTGCTTTCTAAAAAATATAAAAACATAAAAATACTCTTCTCTCACCTTTAAATCTTAGCAACATACGATTCGAACTACCTCACTTTTCCCCTATAAAACGATAGGAGGGTTGTAAAACTTTTGTGGTGCAACCCGCCACATCAAGATTTTGGCCCACTGCCAGGGAATAGTCTAGGTTTCAGATTCTATCTTACTTAGGTCTACTCACGAGATTCCTATCAAGTGAGATTTTTATTTTCTTTTTAGGTTAGCTTTCTTTTAGTCTATATTTTCTTTGTGTGTGTGTTTTGTAATTCTCATTAACTATTCAATTCTTTGTTATGGAGAACGCTAATCCATTTGGCCCGCCCGTCCCACTAAACGTAGCACGTGACCAAATTATTCAAGACCTCGATGAGCGTCTTGAAATTTCTATTATGATTGATTCTCATCTTGAGAACATTGACCAAAACCAAGTTATGATTCCACCACTAGCTTCAACCGAGCAACTGCTCAAATATTTTATAGACCTACTAGCTTTTTGGAAATGGATGACCAAGGATCCGATGTTGAATCCATGGATACACCCCTTTTGTCCTCTTTTCTTGATTCAGATGACGAGTCAGCCGATTGTGAAGTAATTAATGACATATATTTGAACGTAGAATACTATAACTATAATAGGCAAATAAATAAGTTTAAGCATGATTTGGCATTCCCTTGCATGATAGGTTTTAGGCAGTTCGTTGCTTACTTTGATCCTAACTTGTCAATGAACATAATTACACGCAAGTCCCTTAACACTATAATGGTCAACCATCTTGCAAGTAGGGGCGATAATTTTGTAGCAATCATTAGGAATGTCTACGTGTTTGTTGGAAGTTTTACCTATATGATAGATTTCATCGTTTTTAAGGATATAGGAAAATACATAAAGAATGAATTATCTGAGGTAGTGATGGGAAAGCCTTTTAAGGATCTAACTATTTTGGAAGATGATTATAGTAAATGTTTAATCTCATTCAATAGACTTTGGGATACTCATATCTTTCAGATGCCTCACACAGTACCTAGGCTTTAAAACCTGGGATTCCATCAATGGAGTAAAATCCCACCCCTTCTAGTACTTAGTGACGGAGATAGGATGAGTGGACTTAAGTACACCTATGAGAAGAACAATTTAATGTACAAGGGTAGTTTGAACTTAGTACCCGAGTACCAAGTTGATGAGGATATGAAAGAATGGCTCATACGTGGACATGCGAGCATGCACGAAATGAATTAGGAGTGTGACTCTGATTCTAGTTACAAGACTCGTTAATATATAAAAGCGCTTATTGGGATGCAACTTAATCTTTTATTTTTATGCATTTTAAGAGTGTCATGTGTTTTAAATTTTTATTATTTGTTCTTATATGTTTGAATAATATGTGATCATGTTTTGTTTTATTTTTAACATCATCTTAATTGCAAGAAAATGTATTTTGCATAAAATAAGTGTAGGGGAAAATATCCGGTTAATAAGGACCATTTCAAACGTGTAAAATTGATAATTTAAAGTTAATGCACATTTTTTGTTTTGCTTGTTTATTTAAGTAATATATTTGTACTAACCGTTTTCGTGGTTTATGCAATAAATTTTCCTAGAAATAAGTAATAAGATATTTTTTGAAGAAATTTTTCTAGAAAACAAAAACGCAATGACGGCGCCAGGATTAAAACCTGACGACGACAGAACTATATCAGTAGGAGAAATCCACATTTTTTGAATTTTTGAAAATTTATTTTTGAAATATTTTTGATTTTCCAGATCTTTGCAGCAAGCCACGATTACTTTAGTACAAATATTCTATCTTTGTTGTTTTATTAGGATTTTAGTTTATGATTATATTGGGTTGTATACCATTCACCGTCGATTTTATGCGGGTATAGCTGTGTTTGTTTATGATTTTCAGGTTATATTAGATAAAGGAGTCCGGAAGCTCTCAGGATTTTCACTTGGACGATTCTTGGATGAAGATATAGTCGGTTTATCTCGTTTCTTCTCTGATATTGAGCAAACCAGGGGAGTATTAGTTTCTTTTGTCTTTTATTTATTTTCTCTTTCTCATTTTTCTGGTACTTTTGGAACATTCGAGACATTGTTCAGTTTAAGTGTAAGGGGTAATGGAAGCCTTAGAAACAATCTTTCTATTTGCATTTGCTTCGTCATTAAAATAATGTGTAATATACCGAAACATAGTTTAGGACAGTAATTTTGACCCGAATTTAATTTTTTTTATGTCATATATAGGTGAAACTATAGTATTAGAAGCGTCTCATGGATAGGAGTTATATGACTAGCACAAAAACCCTACCATTCAAAAATTCTACTCAAAAAATATGAGGTTCGCCCCTAGATCTTTAAGAATAAAAGCATTAATCTTTAATGCTTATGCGAGTGTACCGGTAGTATACTAGATTCTAGAACTTGCTTTAGTGATGCATCCCGAGACTACTAGTGAGATCACATTCGTGTGATTAGAATTTACTAAGTGATAAGAAGCATTAGGATAACACTTGTTTTTAGCATGCGTTTGTTATAGTTATGATGATATCATTGGTTGTCGGAACCCAATATATCACTTTCACTTCATTATTGAAACAAGAAAAATAAGATGAGATAAAATGGAAGAATTTTAGAGAGAAGTTAGAGAGAGAAAGGTAGAGAGAAGAAAAAGATGGATGATTACTTGCAAAATTACAAATGAGAATTAACAAGAACCAACCCCCTCTCCATACTTGGAGAGGGGTATTTATACTTAATACCAAGAGGCTTTCATGCCTTGGTATTTCTACGGGCCGGGCTCGGGATTACTTGGGCTTTCGCCCGATACACGTGACCGGTTAGATTACATTTAAGAGCCCGTTTACCCGTGTAGCCTATTACAACGTATAATTATTTAATGACTGAGACCTAATATAGTTATGAACGAACTTCCATTGTTCGACTCATTATTTTGAGGCTAACAATCTCCCCCGAAGTGAGTTCATTGTGACACTCCTTCATGAGATCAATGAGATTGCTTTTGTCGTTAAGCTCTTGTGATCTTTGTCTCTGTCTACGTTGTAGGCTTGTTCCTTCATGCTTTGTGATCTTTGATCTTGAGCCTTTGTCATTGTCTTTTGACTTCGTCTTTGCGTCCGAGATCTTTAAATCTTTATCCTTTTGTCTTGATCGTCTTTGCCACCTTGCGATCTTGTGTCTTGACCAACATGCTCATACTTTGCATCATCTTGAAAGCTTGCTAACAATCTCCCTTGATAGACTTGATATCTTTGAAGGAAGATCTTGTATATCAGAGTTTGTGCGGAAGTCTTTGTCTTTAATTCTTGAGCTTTCATGATTCTTGAATCTTGATGCTTATAGAATGTCTTTGTAGATTGAGCATGAGCATGTGGTAATGAATCCGACTTCAGCTGGAATGAGGCATCACCATCTCCATCTTTATGTATCCTGAAATAAAACAGTTAGCAATAAAGCGGGTGGACGAATATGGCTTTGTCATTCGTCCGGATTTGGTTAGATTAACCTCCGGTTCCGTAGGACCGTTTTACAGTATAAATACTGTACCTGTGATCAGGTAGATTCAAAGAATCTCCTTGACAGGGTTTCCAGCTCAAAGCGTAGGATCTTCTAACACATATGTATTAGATTTACCATGCTTGCTTGTTCTCATTACCGGAACGTCTCAAAGCAGACAACACGGTAAGAGTGAATCAGATAGTTACTATCTTTCTGATTAAGCCGTCAATTCATTTCCTGGAACAAGTTTGATTCACATTGAATCGCACCATCGTTTCTTTCCAGTTGACACAAGTTTGATTCATATAGAATCTCGCAAGTCACCTACCGCAGTGCTGTTTGATGATGACACTGGAAGGATTTCCATTCGTCATTGTGAATACTTAAGAGTATCACTCTGAATGTTCTGGCAGAATATGTTCTGAGCACAATCGCAAGGATAATGCTTAGGACACTTGTTAACAGCCTTGTGAACTTAATTATGTTCAAACAAGTGTTTTGTCATGTATGTGTCCTAATGGATTTAGTTTGATGATCGCTTGGCTCTAAACTCGATTATTGCAATTTTGTATTTTAGTAAATCGAGGCTAAGAGGCAGACCTGCCACCTATTCAATATTAACTAACTCAGGGAGAAAGTTCAATAAGAAGTACGAGTGATCTCCGTGACAAAATGAGACAATTTTCGTTTGGAGAACCCAAAGCTGGGAAGGGTTGTGCATTGCACACTGGGTCCATGATTCGTCTTCAATGTCAGCAATCAACATTGTGAATCTGACAGCAATAGTATTGACCCATATTCTTCTGGCTAAGTTGTGTGAGGCTTCTTTCTTAGACCCTTTATCCATACATTTCTTTTTAAATTCTTCAACACCTTCAAGCTTACCAAGAACGTCATTACTAACACCTGTTGTGATTGTTCCAGTGTTAGCTCAAGCTTAGTCGGCATCTTCCTTATACACATTCATGCTCCAATCATACCTAAGGACTGCTATTTCTAACTATGGGATGTCCTTTGGATAGATCCCTCCGTTCTGGTTGGATCATAGGACAGAATACCCCCCCTAACCTACCACCTTAGACCTTCAGAGTCGCTTGAAATAAGATGTTTGTAGGGTATAGAGAGACGTAACCATATAAAACCTTTTTTCGAATAGCTCTTTGAGTCTTTAGATCACATTTTGAATTACATTTCTCCCCTATTTTTAATTCTAATCACTTAAACTAAACGTACTGACTAATAGAAGTAAACACTCCTACTCCAATAAAAAAAATTAACTATTACTAATAATTAATTTTTGCGCTTTTGAAATACATGTGATTAAAATTTTGATTGACAGGCCATGGGGAAAAATGTTGAAGCTTAGCATGAATTATTTGGAACTGTGTCATCTTGCTCCCCCTCAATTTTACATATGTTTGACACCAAAAACATTGATACCAAGTTGTAAAATGAATATAAAATGGAGTTGAACACTAGACATCCTTATAACTATCATTCTATTGAATTGTCATTATTATCTTGTTGTTATTAAGAGACTTTTTGGGAATGGTTTGAATACATAAGAATGGTCGTGAGATGATGTATCCAAACTCATTAAATGTTGTTTTTCGAAAAACTCCCCCTTAAAAGATGGAGTGTTGAACACACAATTTTGAAAGATTATGAATTGTCAGTGAGAAATTCTTGAAAAATTGTTCAACATTTTGATAACATCATGTTAGAAGACTTCTCTTCCAACTCTAAGTAAGCGCACTAGCTCTAAATAATATTGTAGAAGTTGGAAGTTGTTAGATAGCGGTAGTAAATAGTCTGTCCCTTTTATTCTTGAGCTTAAAACTTTGAATGTCTGGTAAGAACAGCTCAAGACCGAGAAACGTTGAATTTCTCGTTGTTAGGATAAGTTATCTTTATAGATAAACTTTCCTTTATTTGAAGTCCGGGTTACGTACTGATATTTGCACATAAGCCATTAAGAAAACTTAGAAATGACATGTTTTGAAAGCATTTGAAACTCATGTTCGAACTTCATTTACACGCCCGTGTCGATATTAATCAACATTTCTAGGTACGTAAATGTTATCGATTCCAAGAGACATGTCGAGAAGAATATTTTTTTTTTTTTGAAACATTTTCTGATTTTTTGATTTTGTATTTTCTTTTTTCTTTTTTTTAAATTTTATATTTTTTTTTATTTTCTTTTTGAAATTTTATATTTTTTGTATTTTTTTTTCAAAAATATGTACATGTTGATGTTTGATGAAGTATCAAGCAGATTCTTTTGTCAGAACCTCCAGTTCTGCTGGAGTCAAACATCTCATACCAATTCGCCTGACAAGATACTGAAACCTTTCTTCGGGAAGGGCTTTAGTAAACATGTCAGCCAGTTGGTATTCAGTTCTGACAAAGTACAATTCAATTATACCGTTTTCAACCTGTTCTTTGATGAAATGATACCGAGTATGGATGTGCTTGGTATGGGAGTGCTGCACGGGGTTGCATGAGATTGCTATGGCTGACTGAGAATCGCAATACAACGGTATTTTTGTATTGAAAGCCATAATCTAAAGTTGTTCCGTACATTCCCACAAAACGTGAGCACAACTTGCAGATAACGCCACGTATCAGCCTCTGCTGGATGACATTTCAGTACAGTCCTGCTACTTTGACATCGCAGCTGACTAACTTATCCACCTATAACGGTAAACCTCCAGAAATGCTTTTTGCGAGTAATCAAGGCAACAGCATGATCGGCAACTGAAAAAGCTGTTAGATCAAAGCCAGAACCCCTTCGATAACCAGATCCAATGTGAATGGTACCTCTTAAGTATCGAAGATCCTTTTAAAACCTCTTTGAGGATGTTTTTTCAGTCGGTCGTGCTTGATATCTTGGCACAATAACATACATCTTTGCACTATGTCGGTCTACTAATGTATGTCAATACAGGAAGTTACCCACGCCGATTTTGCTACGAAAGACAGTTTGGCTACGGGTTCACCAACTCAAGTCTGCAACTAATTATAGGTTTCGTAGCCATATGGTGTACCAAAGCTTTTGTCCTTTTTCCATACATGTTATTTCATAACTCTAAAGCATATTTGGCCTGATTGATAAAGATACCGCTTGGGGATTGGTGGATCTGAAGTCCTAAAAAGAATTTCATTTCCCCCATTAAGGATAACGTCAGCTATTTCCAAATCTACCGTGCATTAATTTTTCAAAACGTTTTGAAAATTTAGGGTTTGTGGAACCAAAAATAATGTCATCAACGTAAATTTGCACAAGTAGAATGTCCTCCCCGTATTTTATCGTGAATAAGGTCGGGTCAATGATACCTTTAGTAAAACCTTTGGAAATCAGGAATTTTGAGAGTTCATCATACCAGGCTCTCGGAGCCTTGTTTCCAATCATATAGAGCTTTCCTTAGACAGTAAACTTTTTCTGGATGATCAGGATCAACGAATCCGTCTGGTTGTGCAACATAAACCTCCTCCTTCATCTAGACCATTAAGAAATGCCATTTTCACGTCCATCTGATAAATTGGAAAAGACTTGTGTGTAACATATGCGACAAAAATCCTGACAGCCTCCAAGCGAGCAACAATTGGAGCAAATGATTCGTCGAAATCAATACCCTCATCCGAGCATAACCCTTGGCTACAAGTCCAGTGCTTTGTGGAATTACAGTGGTCTTCATCCTTTTTGTTTTTCCCAACCCACTTTAGCTTGATTACTCTTTGGCCAAAAGGGTTTCGTCAACGAAGTTTCCCAACATGAGTCTGTAAAAACTGATGAAGTTCATCCTTGCATTTTTGGGCCCCGCCCTTCTATCCATGCTGAATCAGCCATTGCCTCCTTAATGTTTTTTGTCAACAATACTCACGGTGGTGCGAACATACACATTTCAGGATCGGTGGCAAGTGTCGTCTTGTTGCACTGCTAGGATGGATTCCAACGAACTTGGTTAATGTCATGCTTCCTGGAGCCATCAATTCAGGAAAGTTTTTGAGGAGTGATTTGAGGAGTGGTTGATAGGGGGTGCGACAGGTGGGGGGGGAGATGCGGGGGGGCAGGGGGAGGGTGAGGGCCGGACTGATTGTGCGGTGGAGGAGAGAAGGTAACGGAGCGGCCAAGTATTGCTTGGTAGCCGGGTCTGGGGGTAGGGGGGGGGGGGGGCGTAAGATTGTTAAGACACAGGTGAGGAGGTACACTTGTTTTCCTCAGCATGTATTTTGTAGGATTATTGGAGTCGGAGTATATGAGTCGTGAAGGATGTGTGTCGTGGAACAAAGAATCATGGGAGAAAAGACTTTTGACACAAAGTACCAGCATTGAAAAATTTCATCATACAAAGGACCAAAAAGAAGATCCAACGCCTGGTTGAGGAACGCTTGTATCTTGCTGATGATAAACATTGTAGTTCTGGTGCCGGAGGTCAGGGTTGTCATAATCTGACGCCTTTGGTCGTTGGGGGGAACGAGTCGCGTGAAGTTCATTAGCAACAGACGTCTCCGACTCTCTCTGATTCAATCAAATCTGAGATGGATGGATTCAACTATCAACCTGTTCTCTTGTTTGTAGACAACGATATCCCGTTGACTTAGGGAGTATCCCACCAAAATGCATGGTATTCCCCTTTTTCTTTATCATCTTATCTAGGTTTTCACCATCGCTGGTTAGTAACATGTACAACCAAAGATGTGAAGGTTTGATTGAGGTTTTCTTGTCATTAATGATGTGGTATGCAATTTTCTCATGAGTTGGGGAATGGGAATTGATCTATTTTTGAGTATAGCAGCGGTATGCGATTGCTTCAGCCAAAAGAATAAAGGAAGTTTAGAAGCTGAAAGCATCGTCGAGCACCTCAACGTGAGTGCGTTTCATCTTTTCGACAACCCGTATTGTTCAGTGTTCGAGGATAGCAGTTTGATGCTCAATTTCCTTCTTCTTTAAAGAATGCATTAAGTGGTCTTTTTAAGAACTCAGTGCCCTTCTGCATGCGAACAAGAAATTACTAGGGCTGAAATTTTCATTGATCATCGTGAGAAGTCTTTTAAAACTTCTGGTGTTTCATCCTGGAACTAGAAAAGATGTCCAAGTATAATCTAGAGTAGTCATCGACAAATTAACAGAATTAAATTTCTTCCCATCTGATGCTAGCAACCCGCATTGGACCACATAAGTTCCCATGTGAAGCAAATTCAACCGACCTTTTGAACTGGAAACAAGTCTTGACTTGAATGAGCTTCGTTTTGCTTTACTCACTTCACAGAGGAACATAGTATGATCCTTGACATACTTCATTTGGTAAAACCAATCGACATATCTTTCTTGAAAGCAAGTTGATGATGTCCGAATTTTGAGATGAGAAAGTACTTTGAATCCAATATAGACCCAGCTTGATTGTGAGGCTTATAGCCAGGAGACAGATTGGAGTTTGGTTTTTAAGCGGTAAGGGATATTGTATAGAATCAATCCACGATACGGATATAATCGTTTCCCTGAAATACTCTAACAAAACACGTAGATTTTCCGAAACAAACCACCAACAGCCGCATCAACAAATTGACCAAACTGAGAAAAGAATTGTGATTGAACTTCGACTTAGTAAACTCTTTCGGATCGTGATGTTTTCCTTGAACCAAATCTCCATAACCAAGAATCGAAGCAAATTGATCATTGCCAAAACGAATGGTACCCAAATATTTTTCAACAAAATGCAACCATCAGGATAACAGGCCCCGTCATATGCTTGTGCATTCCAGAGTCAACAATGAATAGGAGGAGTTGTACAATCTCAAGAGAAGTAGGACGTTGAACACATACAAATTGGATCCTAAAGTGTTGTGATTTCAAGACATTAGTTATCCTAGAATTATAATCTACGGCAAAACTAACTCCTTTTAGACACCGTTCATTCCTATCTTTAGTAACCCCATTTTTCTTTTGTGTCTAAGGAACCCATTTCAACTGTGTTTTAGAACCCATTGTAGTGATGATGGGCATAGTTGTGCTAATCCACCATTTCCACGCCTTACTCCGTTTTCTTAAATAGCATCCTGTAGTAACTCTTGGATACTTGTGATAGTGGATTCTGAAGCAACGTGTTTTCTATGGGGTGTTGCAACATATTTGTTCGCTTTGACTTTTGGGTTTCCCTATACTAAAGGCACTACATTAGCTTCTTATTTCTAGCATTCACGTCAGTCAAGAATTTAGAAACACAAGCATCATGAATCGAATTAACACACTTTCCACATGGTAGCACACACTCATGAGCATTCGAAATTTCTTGAATTTATACCTGTCATTACACCATTACAGACTTTGTTTATTAAAATACTAGATATCTTAGGGTGTTCTTCTACTTCCAGTACTTCTTAAGCTTCGCATGACTAGTGAATGGCACGACCTTAGCTTTCATTTGATTGCACTTAGGCGGTGGTCTGCGTAACACAGTAGTTTTGTGCAGCTACTCCTGTAATGTAGAAGCCGCGAGGAGATAGTATTTCCTAAAAGTCTGATCAACTGTGTTGCTCTAGTTGTGTGTGATACTACTTGCAATGCGATTACATGAGCCTCTGGTTTAATCACATTTGTGTTTCTACAGCTTGCATTGCTGTCTTAGGTACGTCTGTAGTGTGACTGGTTTTTGATAAACCCTCTGACATCTATTAGTTTTTGGAACCGACCTTTTTCTTTTGCAAAATATTTCTCTCAAGAGAGTCCTGAAAAAGGAGTCGGTTTTCTAAAACTGTTGGTTTTGGAATCCTTTGAGCATTTGTTGTCGAACAACAGATGGTTTACAAACTAGTGTCTACAGATTTTCCCTTGTTGTGCATTTTCAACGAGTTTTTTCAACTCACTTATTGCTAAATGTTCTTGTCCCGGCATTTGAGCTTTCAAATCTGTATTTCAACATATTGTTTTCACTTCTTTTTCGAAATACATTGGACTCCCTTTCTTTTGCAAACTGTGTCATTGTTTTCATTGTACTTGACAATTCTTGTAAAGCGAGTTCAAAGAAAATTGAGTGTTTTTCTAATCGAGTCAAAACGCAGAAAAGCTCAGTGTAAATCTCTTTACATCAAAATCAGTTTGTTTCAGAAGCTTTGTGCAAGACAGTCACATTCATGACTTATGAAGATATAACATTGTAATTCATTGGATCTCATCTAAATCAGATGGAATTTAGCAAATAAAAAGCACATAACACTTAGACACACTCTCTTGCAAAAGCATATCATACATGTTGGTAACTTCTGCCTTATCGAGATTCAAGTTCATCAAGTTTCATCGTCAAGAGATTCAACGTACTTTAAAATCGGGCTTGCATTTCTTGCTTAATTCATGTATAAAACCGAGACTATCATTCTGAGTCTTAAGGGCAAGGGCATCAAACCATTACTTAACTAAAGGATTTCCAATCTTGTGCATTGAGGTGTCGAAGATAAAGATGGTCGTTGAATGTTTTACATTAAGAAAATTGATAAAGTTAAATAATTTTTACAATACGGTTTAAGATATAATTAAACCATGCTTGATTGACGAGTTCGTTCAGTATGATTAATGTTTGTTTGTCATGACATTAAATGCTATGTCCACTTTTGCTTATCGATTTGACATTGGTAAGAAGATCTATGGTTTTTGAAAACAGTTGGTTTTGTTTTTATACAAATGATTTTCCTCACACATTTGCTTTTCTTATTGCATTTGCCTGTGCTAACTGAATTTCATAAGCTGGGCTGGGGTGTGAAAATTTCCATAAAGACTATTTAAATCGTGTAGTCAAATGGTTTGACTAAGTCTTTATTTCAATTTAGACGACTCTTTCAGCAAGAGCCAGAATCTCTTCCCCTATCGGGGATGAGTCTGTTACAATCAGATTGGTCTTGTTGTGATCGCATACAAACCTGGGTGCTTCTTTTGAGCTTTTTGAGGTACATGATTGGCAAAGGTAGGTCCTTCCCATTAAATGTAAGCCTTTGGGTGCTAACATATGAATGTTATGGATTGATTGACTCCGTTTGTAACCAATTTCATTCAAAAACTATAATTGGAGTTTCCATTGAAATCATTTGTCATATTCCCCCCCTTTTTTTTTTTTTCTCTTCCTTAAGGTTTAGATCCGATATTACCTTGTTTTTCTCCTGACAAGACCTTCCATAAAGTGGACTCTATTAAAAGACGTCTTTTTGTCTAATTCATCGTGTTTTGCTTGGACAACAGAAATTTTCATAGGCCTTAACTTTTAAACCTTCTTGTATGTCAATGTCCTTTTGAGCTAATAGTCCTAGAGTTTCATTTAACTTACGTTCAAGTTGGTCATAGGCAACTGTACGATCATTAAAATCCTTGTACCTCTCAAACTCAGTCCTGTTTGTTTTTGAAGTGCACTAAACAACTATCCCGATACCTATTAGATTCTCCTAGAGTTTCTACTAGTTCCGCAAGAATATATTTCCACTCAGTTAACTCTTGATCAATGTTGCTTTGCTTTCTTAATTGCTTTTGTATCTTTTTATTGTCAATTCGACATCAAGCTTTAAATTAGCAATTAAATTAGCAAAGTGCACAACAAACGCTTCTTATCACGATATGTGGAGGGGTATTTAGGTGGAGTTTGGTATTTCGGGTTGATTCTACATCATTTTGGTCATCCTGAAATTATCATTATCACACAATATCCGGAGTCAGGATTACATTACTATCACCCTTCCACTGCACATGTGTTTAGCGAATGGATTCAGAATTGCCTCAAAATGTTTAAGTCATTGGTAAACACATTATGATCCTATCGTAGTTAACCTGTTCTAATGGCCTCACGATCATGCCCGAGTCTGCATTAGGAACCTCTTTGAATCTTTGCCATGTAACTGTAATGTGCTTCCAACTCTTGTTCATTAATTTCTTCATCCGTGTCTGCTAGCCAGTCAGATTGCTCTGCTTGAAGTTGAACACCTTTCTCAGCTTGTTTACACAGCAACATCTTTTTCCTTTGAACTGAGTCCCTAACCCGTTTTGGGCTTGCTGCAATTCCTTAGCCATAATGACCAAACATTCCTTGCAGTAAAGCACTGTATCCCAGACTGTTGCACTACCGACCACCTACAGTTTCCTAGCACCCGAACAACATTTACTGCCCTCTATTCCCAAAACTTTCAGTCTGATTTGTCCAGTCTTGTATCTTGGATTAGTATCCACATTCTTGTTTCTGGTGTTTGAGGAAATTCTGAGGTTGTTGTTTGTAGGTTTGTAGATTTTCTTGAAGTACTTTGCAATGAAGCCCTAATTCTTCCTGCATATCTTTGACCTCTGAGCTTGTCAGATCACTGTCTCTTCAAAAGCTATCAGATGGAGGTGTGATTTGGTTTGGCTATCCTTTGCCTTTGTATCTTTAGCTGCATGAGATCTGGTTGGAAGTGAAGCTTTGGATGTTGTGCATATGATTTTGATGTTTTGGTTTGATAATAAGAGATCTTGCATTGTTTGAGCATAGCAACAATGTGCTAATGGTTAGCATTCTTGCCATTCCTTCAGCACGAGTTCATTAACTTTATTTTGATATTGTTTCAGAATGTCAAATAGCTTGTGATATGATACTTCATCTAATTTGTGTTGTTGCTTGATAATTGTCACAAACCTTGACCATTCTGGTTGAAGTTGTTGAAGAAAATTGAATCATTGACTTCATCGTTCAACTGTCAAATTGTTTCTGATCATTTCATTCATCATCTTGTAGAATCTTGTGTAGTAAGACTCAATTGTCTCTCCATCGTGAGAGGTGAATTGACCAAACTCCCAAAATAAGTTTGTCTTGACATCTTGAATATTGAGTGATTCACCTTGTTGTAACCTCTCGATGGCTTCCCACATTTCGAACGGGTTTCTGACATGCAACCACATTGAGTAGATTTCATCCCATTCCGTCCATATCAAATGAATCGCTTCTTATTCAATTCATAATGATGGCCTTATTGATCTCAGAGTCATATATTCAAACAGTCCTCGACTGATGTTTTTGCAGGAACTTCCGGAGAATCCTCTGTTGCAGGAACAGCTGGTGTAGTGACCATTGTTGGAGTATAAGGACCTGTGAGAATGCACTTTCGTAAGGCATCACATTTTGGGTCTTGTATCAATGTATCGTATGAACCGGTGATCGCCATTGTCATATCGTCCTGTTGCAAGCATTGGTGGACGATCCTTGAACTCATCTGCCATATTAGTGTGTATGCATTTGACTGTCCGGTTGTGGAAGTTGCCCCAATAAAAAAAAAAAAAATTGAGTCGTCATGATGGACGATTGAAGAATTAAGAAGTGAGAAGGATTGTAGGATCTTAAGCAGGTAAAGTGATTGTTGTTGTGGTTTGAGTACAATTAATGTTCACGGGATTTTACAATTCTTGGATTTAAACCGAGAGAAGAATCGTATCTTTCACGGGATTTTACAAAATCAAGAAAAAACCGTAAAACAAAAATGACTAATTCGGTTCTAGTTCGGTTCTTATGTAAATCACCTAGTTCGGTCATTGCTTGTTTCGTACGTTGGTTCGTTTGTGTATTCGGTTCTAAAAGAAGATCAACTAGTTCGAACCTTAGTTCATCTCACAAAAGATGTCACTAGTTTCGGCTTCTCTTGTTCGGTATCCACAGTGATTGCACTGGTTCATTGTCCTTGTTCGAATCCAACATACACCACTTCGTTCGGCTCCTCGAAGATGAGACTCGTTCGAAATCCGTCGAAGAATGAGACTCGTTCGAATCCTCGAAGGATGAACGCGTTCGAGTCCAAACTGAAAAACCCACATTTCGGATTGTCCTTGAAGAAGTAAACCTCGATCGATATTCCTTTGCAAGAAGATAACTAGTTCGGGTCCAAGCTAAACAAGCCCTCGTTCGGTATCCAAACTAAGGTGCTCCGATCGTCCTCCAAAGAAAACTATTCGGGTCCAAGCTGAAAAACCCTCGTTCGATCCTTGAAGTGAGATCTAGTTCGATCCTTGAAGCACGCCTTCTAGTTCGGTTCTATGGTTTCCACTCGATCGATTGAGACGCACCACACACCCGATCTTTTCATCCTTAACTTTTTTTCTTAGCCACGCACGAAATAACCACGACTAAAAGCTTATAGGCCAAGAAACCAAATCGAACCACTTTGCTTAGTAAAAAACGAAACCACAAAAACAAAAAAAATTACAAGCACGAATCAACAACGAAAACTAACAAAAACTAAACCCACCCGTGGCGAATGATACCAAATGTCGGAACCCAATATATCACTTTCACTTCATTATTGAAACAAGAAAAATAAGATGAGATAAAATGGAAGAATTTTAGAGAGAAGTTAGAGAGAGAAAGGTAGAGAGAAGAAAAAGATGGATGATTACTTGCAAAATTACAAAAATGAGAATCAACAAGAAATCAACAAGAATCAACCCCCTCTCCATACTTGGAGAGGAGTATTTATACTTAATACCAAAAGGCTTTCATGCCTTGGTATTTCTACGGGCCGGGCTCGGGATTACTTGGGCTTTCGTCCGATACACGTGACCGGTTAGATTACATATAAGAAGTTCCGTTTACCGTGCGCCTATTACAACGTATTAAAAATTTAAGTGGACCAAGAAGCATTAGGATAACACTTGTTTTTAGCATACATTTGTTATAGTTATGATGATATCATTGGTCATATAATTGCCTCCACACCCTAGCTATGCACTCATTTTTAATGTAAGATACTCTTAGTACACCCCTCTGAGCCTATCCTTTTTGTGGTTCTTGTAATTTTTTTGTAGATTCCAGATTATTAATGAAGAGCATTGTTTACACCTCATTAAAATGTTACACCCAAATTACCTTAGCCCCCTTGTATGTACTCATTTTTAATATATTATTGTGAACACAATTCCCAAGTTAATTGTTTGCTTGATTACACTGTTCTAAGTCGAGTCATTTGTTAGTGTATACAGTTTTGGAACGATTGAGAATCGTGGTAGTTTTTATTTTATGGATAAAAGGGAAAGGAATCCAATTTATTACCCCCATACGTGCTTAATATACTTTATGTTTATTGATCATTCTAATTCGGGCCATTAGTTATTTTATTATTGAGTTTTAAAAAAACTTAAATGTTGGGGTGTCAATATAAATGTTGAGTCATGTATATTTATTTATTTTCAGCAGATTTATGATGGCAGGACAAAAGTGTATATATAAAAAAGAAAATAAAATAAAAAAATAGAAAAAAAATAGAAAAAAAAAGAAAAAAGCAAAAAAATATGATAGAATATACGGACTGCCATTCTGCTTATGCTTAAGTCAAGAAAGAGTCGAGAAAACAAAAGAAAGAGTTTGATGAAGAATTTTGTACGATTATTAGAGTTTTGTCGAGTCTTGGCTTAACTACGCCTTTATACATGTGATCATGTGAATAATTGACTTGCCACCAGTAAAATATCCTCGTTATCCCTTACTGTGTTTTCCATACCATACATCTAACGTTACAACCCTTGTAAAGACATCTTTGATAGTAATTCCTAGGTGCTTACGTCAAAGTGGTGGATGTTTGATCTTTTATCAAGCTTATAGTAATCTATATGCTATGTCAGGTAGTGAGTGTTAATTTTCCCATTTCCAATATTGTTATAATTTATTATACACCTGAGAGAAAGAGAGAATCCAAACACTTATGTGAGGTGCTAGTATATGATTTTTCGTGCTTTTAATGACAAGGTTGATCTGGTTGTGCCATAAATTATCTTTACTTAGTAGGTTAAATCCCCTCGACTTTGCTATTTATTAGGTAGAAAAGCTCATTTGCTTGAGGCCAAGCAAATCCAATGTGTAGGGGTATTTGGTGAGGTGTCATTTTATACACTTTTTCGGGGTCATTTAACCCCCAAAATCATGCAAATATGCTCTATTATTGCACTAAATCCTTTCTTTTTGCGTATTTAGCATTTGGGAAGCACTTGAACGGAAAGCACGTGATTTGGGCTCGATTCAGGAAGAAACAAGGCAAAAATACAACTTTTCAGGCTCGCGACCACCATCCTGACAGCGTCGCCAAATATTGCTAGAAAGCGGATTTTTTGATGCATTTTGTGACGGTTCAGTGTGTGGAGACGACGTCACACTTACAAAGTGACGACGACACAAGAAGACTTGACGGCGTCAACATATATCGGTCAATAGAGACCCTAAGAAGATTCGACGGGGTGACGGCGTCACATAACCCTAACGACGCCGTCACGACCCAATTCCTATATATACAAACCCTTTATTTTCATAATTGTGTGTGAAATTCGTGTAGACTTTGTGTAAAACCCTAGTACAACCATATTGGACGAGTTTTAGGGTTTTCTAACCCTATTTGTACTACCATAACTCCATGTTCAATTGTAGTTAAGTTTTTGATTCACTAATCATCACAATATGTCTATGTGTTGTGTGATTATTTGTCTTTCTTTTCTTCAATTTAACATGCTAGGCTAAATTAATTAGTGTTTGCTTATGATTGCATGAAACATAGTTGTGATCTTTGATATTATTGCTTCTTGTTAGTGTTGTGCACGTTAGGCATAAAAAACTGGCAGTAATCCGTACCACCGTTATACGTCTAGTGAAACGTGATTAGGTTAGATGAAACCCTCGATCTAAGTTATCGACTGGGTTGATTCCTTCTTAAGTATTTAGTGCGCGTGGATTTACTATTAGGAGGGAGCGTGTCGGACAGGTAACGCCCGACTAGATTGTCACGTTGAATGCGAACTTGACCAACTCGCTGCGGAATTAGGGGAATGCTTACACATTACACTAACGAGGGTGACAAGGCAATAAGTTAGAAAATCAACTAGGGAGTAATGCATGATTAAGTGAGCATGTTTGTTTACCTCTATGAGTTTCCCACCAATTTACATTTCTTGCATTTAGGAGTAGATTTTAGTTTAATCAAACCCCTTTAAAACCTGAGATTCTACTTACTTTCTTAATAACATAAAAACAAAAAAAATACTCTTCTCTTACCTTTAGATCTTAGCAACATACGATTTGAACCTACCTCACTATTCCCCTAGAGAACAATAATAACCCCGAGTCTTGCCTTTACTACACTACAACGGTTAGGTACTCTGTCAAGGAGGGTTGTAAAACTTTTGTGGTGCAACCCGCCGCATCAATCAACGAAAAAGAATCATAAGAATCTGCATTAAAAGGTTATCACGCAGGAAGAAACTTTGATTCCACATGCTTTAAGGAGATTTTTAAAAAATGTGGCTCAGGTTTGCAAGCAGCAAATACCATCACCAAACATGGTCCATGGCTGTAACCACATAACACAGTGGTTGCCTAGCCAAAAGACAAATAGGGGTAATGACATTTTAGCAACTGTAACATAGACATCAATCATCATCGCCAAAGCATAGATATGGTTACCACATTGAAATAGACAACCAACAAAATCAATTGATTGCACAAAAGCAGCAGTGAAAACAGACTGCCAACACCAGCCCATACGATAACAACACAATCTCATACCAATAGTGGTCATGGCTACAAACTTGATCTCAAACTGGTTGCCCCGCCAAGATACCGGACACAGTAAAAGACCGAAACAGACGAAACTCATTCACTAGCTAAATGACGTCGTTTTTATCTACCTGGAAACCTGGCCTAAGACATCCTTTCGTGGCAAGATAATGACGTTCGTTAGAAGCCACAAACGCAAGAAAGAATCGTTATTATTATATAGGGCAAATTGTTTAGAAATGTAGTAAACTTATCACTTTTTCTAATTATGTGTAATCATTTTTTTCTTGCTATTTAATCAACATACTTTTGAATTTCGACTATTTGGTGTATCGGGTGACTTGATGGCCTCCAAATGCTGACCTGGAGGCCGGTTAATTCCGCATATATATGATTTTTTTAAACTTTCATTCTCATTATCAAAAGTTAAAAACCTCATTTTTTTTAACTTTCCAAGAAATTATATTTCAATTTTCAAACACAAAGTCAACATCCAAAATAATGATAATTGAGATAATCATTATATATTTCTTCATCACCAGTTTCTTGTTGATACTAAACTGTACAATCATAACCAAATCCATACAAACACGTCAAGAAGGGAGTCTTAACTCCAGATATGTTCACACAATCATAACCAAATCCACTCACAAGAAAACCCATACTCACTCAATCAAAATATAAAAACACATAACTCAAGTCAAACACTTCCACAAACAACTCCAGTTTTAGTTTTTAGCAAACCACACCAAAACCCCAAACCCATATCAGTTAATCCTCCCCATACGCATATACCTCATATTTCAAGCTTGTTACGTGTATACCCATACCCATATACCTAATCCAAAGATTCTAGTTCTATATAACCTTCGACAAGAGCAATCAGTCGCATGTGTGAAAGCCATGAATCATCGTTTTAAACTTCTTGAGTTTTTTTTCAAAAGATACCAATTCGTTAGGGTTTTTAATTTTATAAAATTTGGATATTTTTGGGTTTTTTCTAAATTGAAGGAATTTGTTAATGGGTTAGTGTTGTTAATCGGCAGTGGGTTAGTGGTGAGGTGGTTGAAGGCAAGATTCCAGCGATGACGGTCGGAGGTTGTGGTGGTCGGCTGGTTGGTGAGGGTTTGTTTTAGTTTTGTTTATGTTTGAAGAAAATACTGATATGTGTTATAGGTGATCATTGCATCCTAATTGGTTCAATCCACTCTTAGAAAATATTGTGTCTCTGAGTCTTCTAGTTATGATAATAAGCGAATGTGTCTAGATTTATCCAATGGTAAATGCTTGAAAAGATAAAATATTTAAAAGATAAAATATTGAAAAGACAAAATATTGTAAATGAAGGGTGGGTGGAATTATAAAAATATGAAATTATGATGTGGAATTATAAATGAAGGGTAGGTGGTTTATTTCCAGAGTGGATTTATTTATCAGTTATATGGAATTATAAACATATGAAATTATGATGTGGAATCCCATGTGGATTATTATAAAAAAGTTTATTAGTAGTGGTAACCGATGAAGGGTTTGGCAGGTCACCTGATACACCAAATAGTCAAAATTCAAAAGTATGTTGATTAAATAGCAAGAAAAAAAGATGACTACACGAAATTAGAAAAAGTGGTAAGTTTACTAAATTTTTCTACACAATTTGCCCTATTATATAAACACTCAATAGCTGGCAAAAACAACATCTCATTCAGTAGCTAAACAAACAGCCAATACTCATACACCAACTAACTCCAAATCATTCAAAGCATACAACAATGCAATGACACAAAAAGTATAAGACCAATAGCATTCATGGTTGCCAGCCCGTTTAAAAAAAACTGGCCCACCAAGAATATCGGCACACCCATTTGCTTTTGCAAAGACAAATATCATAAACATCCAATCTCAATAACTACAAAAAAATGGTAACCTAATCCAAACCCCAACTAATCTAAAACCCTAACATGCCTTTACAAACAACCAAAAAACACAAAGCACGCATGACAAAACTACCTAACATGCAAAACAAAAAAATCAACAAAACACATAAATCAAAACCCTAACTTATTATAAGTTCCCGTAAGAAACTTTCACAAACTACCCAAATCAGCCTAAAAATTATACATGCAAAACAACTACGTGTTGGAATTAGTGATCTAATATCCTATTATTACACTAATAATATACGAGCTACGGAGCGAAAATTAAACACATATAGCATATATAATTAACATAAACAAATAAAAGGAAGCACGTACCTTTTAACAAATATAATCCTTTAACTCACAAATCCATATTCAAACACATAATCAATCACGTGCAAAATGATGTATAAAAATATTGCCTCATAATGAATGACTCTTTATCCTCAAGACAATGAATTACATTAAGACCTTCATATCGAAAAGATTTCGATAAAATTTGCAACCATCAAACAAACAAAACTAACAATCAACATCACCAACCGAAACCCCTTTCTCAAAACCACCTAAGCCAACAACCGAAGCCACTTAGCCCACTAAAACAACCTAAGCCATCGAGTGATAGTGGCTATTTGGAAGCAGACGACGGTGATGGTGGTTAAAAAGGGATCGGTTGGTGGTGATTTAAAAAAAGGGAAAAGGATTTAGTTTATAGAGAGGGATAAGTGATGGGTAGCTTGAGATATGATTTGTTACAAGTCTGTGATTGTTATGGGAAGAGTGAGATTTATTTTCAATAACTAGGTTGGGTAAAATCGTGAGGGTCTGGTAAGTATTGTGCATAACAAAATAAACCCATTTATATATCTACCTAAACAAAACACTTGAGAGGAAAAAATGACGTGTAATATTTTTTAATGACATGCAATCTAAACCGGTCATCTATACTACATTATAAAGCATTTGAGACATTTTAAGACAAAAAACATTACTATAAAAGGAAAATTAGAAAATTAATGTAACATCTGAAAATTTAAGTCTCATTTAAACCATATAGTAACTGTCCTCCAATAATGATATATTTTAATGAAATTGTTTATAAGAAAAGCTCAATAAACTTATAACAATCAATTTAATGCTAAAATTTGAAAAATAAAAGTGTTAACCATTTACACTATTAATATATATATATATTTGTTTTTTTAATAACCCGGGTGTCCGACTTGACATTGCAAGCCGACTATTCCCAGAGTCGACTATCCTTTTGGATAGCCCGGAGTTAAGGTAGGTGAACCTCCGTGGCCAGTGGAGGATTAATTTTCTCCCCAGGGTTCGAACCCAAGACCTCTAGGCACTTTTCGTCCTAAAGGCTAAGCCCTTACCGCTGAGTCACCCTCATTGGTTTACACTATTAATAATTTAGATGTTATACTTTTGTAAAACTTATCTCTACTACTTTATAAATTATTTGAGACATGCAAAATAAGAAGGGTTTAAAATGAAAAATATTTGCTCGTCACAAAAATAGTCACCGGGTACCCGCCGTCGCATTGTGCGAGTACCCATCTAGTATTTACTAAATGTGTAACCACCAACAAGTTACGATTACTAAGTCGGTAAGAAAATAAGGTGTAAGGATCAAATGAGAATCAAAAATAAAATGAGAAGAATGATAACTAATCACAGCTGCACATTTTAGATGCACATACAACATAAAATGCTTCTTTAATGATATTCTACTTCAAAATTATGTTACTAAAACTAGGGGTGGCAATCGAGTCGTGTTCGTGCTAACCTGTTCGGGTTTACGGGTTGGTGGGTTATTATAACCTCTACCAAAACACGACCCATTTATTAACTGTGTCAAAAAACTAAACCCTAACCCAGACTTGCATAACACGTGTAACTCGTTTGTGACCCGTTTAACCTGTTTAAGTAAATAGGTCAAGCGGTGAATAAGATTAGTGATTTGTCGATTTAA
>BQNB010024650.1:2904-13262 GCA_026074375.1 Tanacetum coccineum
AATCTTTGAGCTAGATAACACAACTAAGCACCTCACGAATAAGAACTTTCTGATTTTAAATTCACTCAACACTCAAATATTTTGTTTGATGGTGTTAGTAAATCACTCATTGCTCAGTCATGATTTCATGTCATACCATAGGCTTGTACAAGTATCAAAATAAATCTGATGGGCTTACGCACTAGGAAAATCTATCAGAAGGACTTTATTTGGGTTAAGCTTTGGGTTAATAAGGGTTATGAGTTAGACATGGGATATTTTTATTTTGGTTTTACAAACAAAAAATAAAGTCAAGTCTAAAATTGCTAGTTACCACAACCAATGAAAGGATTATGTACCCAATTCTTTTCCTTCTTGAGTGATCACAAGTATCACGTCTTAGCACATTAATCGATACACCAAAATTACTTTGTCTTCCTTCATCTTCATAATTCATAGCTCATTAGCTATTTATATATATATATATATATATATATATATATATATATATATATATATATATATATATATATGTATGTATGTATATATATGTATGTATATATATGTATGTACTTTTTTTTAAAAGTTCTCGAAAAATTCCAAAAAAATTCTATTAAATCAGGTATGTTGGTGCATAAAACTTTTGTAAAAGAAGTTTTTTTAATTTTGAGTTTTTATACGTTTTTTAATGCGCAAAAAAAGAAATTTTGATGCACAAAAAAATTTTGATGCACAAATTTTCCGACTTATTATAGTTTGATGCGCAATAAAATTTTGATGCAAAAAGTCAAAAGAAGTTGGGTACAAAAACGAGTTTTTGATGCTCAAAAAACTGATTTAATGCACAACGTTTTTTATAATAAATTTTTTTCGCATAAACTGTCATCTTTAGAAAACTTCCTTTACAACTTTTTATGCACCAACTATACACGAGCTTGTGAATTTTTTCAGAATTTTTGGAAACTTTTTAAAAAATAAATCTTTTTATTTTTCACACGAATATTTGTCTTTTTATTTGAGCTTTATCCTTTTATATATATATATATATATATATATATATATATATATATATATATATATATTTATTTATATATATACATATAGTTGATAGATACATTTATATACATATATGACATTATGAGTGTGGTGTGTGTATATTGATGTGGGTATATATATTATGTATATATATATTGTATATATATAAAATATATATATACTATATATATATATATATATGTTATATATAGAGATAATATGTAGGTATGTACATAAACATATATATCTGATTATATTATATATTTATACTATATTTAATATATATATATAATATATATATATAATATTAACATATACATATATATTTTATATTACATATAACTTTATATTTATATATACATTTAATATATCCATATACATATATACATATACACATATATATATACACACACACACACACACACACATATATATATATATATATATATATATATATATAGTGGGATTTTCAATACAAAACCACTTTTTTGTACAGAACCTACAGAACCAAATTATAACCATTAGATTATTAAATCAATGGATGAGATGACTTGTGCCATAAGTGTAGTTTATTGTAACTAAAAGGGGTGTTGGATAAAAAGTATTTAAATTAGTTAGGGGTATTAAAGGAATTTCAAAATTAATAATTTTGAAAAACTGCCACATACTTTTTGAGATAATCTCTCCAAATAATTAGGGCAAAGCATCTCATTTTTTTGTCGCCTCCTTTTTTTCTCCCAGCCCCCAACTGCCTCATATCTGCCATCTCTACCGATCTTCTTCTCTTTTTCATAAATCTGTATCTATGGTTAACATTGAAATCATCTCTCAAAATAAAACGTCCTTTCCTTCCGCTCCACGCGTTTACACTTAAATGAATTCCTCCATGCCCACGTCCATATATAGCCAGTATCCATAATTATTCACAATATCCCTAAAGTAAAACAAAGTGCCACTGCAAAACAACCTGGAGTTTTGAGTGTTTACCTACATCTGAGTTCAGGTACGGGTCACGTCGTGGTTGGCCTAGTTTTGAAGTCTGCTTGGGTGATTCAGTCATTCGTGTTCGCTGGACTTTATGGTTCGTTCGTGTAAGTTTTGAGTTTGTGTTTCGGGTTTTAGTTTCGATCAGGTTTCGTTGGGTATAGTATTTTATTTGTTGGGTGTTCAAGCTCGTGTTCGATTTCGATCGCGATCTACTTTTCGTTTTGCTAGGAGGTAAATCATGAATCACATTTACGTTTTGTTTTTGATATTGATTATTGCCTAGTTCGTTTAGTATATAAATTATCTTTGTCGTGAAATCGGATATAAAGACTACCATAACAAAAGCGTTTACTCGCATAATGATGTTTAGGAAATTAGCAAACATGATTGATCTGATATAATCACTATTATTTGTAATTACGTATCGGGTTTCTGATATATACATACTGTTATTTACTTAATGTGTCAGAACATCAAGAGGTATGCATAATAAAGATAGTAAGAGCTTGCATATAAACCATTTGATCATGTACAGAACGTTACATTGATGACATGATGTGGTCACTCATAGCAAAGAGTTAAACTTGAGAGATTAATTTTTGTTTTGTTTGAACATATACTTTGTCTTCATTTTCAAGTATTTTTCATGTTTATGTGACAATGTTAATGGTTTTTCACAAACCTTATGTGAATTCGTTTTATTACTTAACTAAGTTTAGTTTACTTATAGACTAAGTTTAAAAATGAGAGGCATGGGTCTTTTTGTGTCAAATGTTGTTAAACAAAGGATAATTGAAATTAAAAAGTTTGTGTAAACGTTTTTGAGCTATTGAATCAAAGCTCAAATCCCTTTCGAGCCTAACTCTGGTGAGCATGAAAAATATCGTCTAAATATATATTTGAATTCATATCAGTTGAAGACGTATAGATTTTGAATTCGTGGCTTATGTTCCATATGATAAACTAAGGTCTATGAAACATTTTTTTAAAGCAATAGTTACTTGATTGAAACATATAACATTGGTGCCAAAATCTCAAATCCAAGATAGGCTTTGTTTCTTTTATTATTTGTTATTTATGAATTTTTAAACAAACCATTAGGTGAAATGTAAAAACGAAAACATCACCCCTTTTGTTGTTGTGTACTGGGTGTGATGAGGGATACTTCTTTGATTTGTTTCACAGCTAAAGTTATATGCGCTTATTTTTGTACTTTCATGTTTTATTTTTGTACTTTCATAATTTGTTTAGTGTAGTTATTCAATAATAAATGTGATTTCGTAATTATAATCATGTATGTTTCCTATGCAGTTAAAGCAAGACCGGACACCCACAAAAAAATGTAAAGCGTATATATTTTTGGAAAGCGTACACATATGTTTTAATGAATTTGACGAGAAGTCGTAGCATGCACATATGTTCTTGGAAGGTTACTCATATTTTTTAAAGAATTTGATGAGAAAGTAAAGCATGCATATATGTTCTTGAAAGAGTGCACTTGTTGTATATGTTTTTTAGATGGTGCACAAATGTTCTCGAAGCCGTGCATATATGTTATCGAACCCGTGCATATATGTTCTTGAAGCGTGCACACATGTTTTTTAATCTCTTGCACATCCATATTTTAATTTAATTGTATTTCATTTTATATCAAAATTTGTGTATTGTATTTAGGTTTTTGCTTTGTTATAAATTTAGAGTTTACATGTATATGTTTATCTTTTTTGTTATAAATTTCAAAGATTAAAAAATGTAAACCATGAACATAAGTGCAATTACCATTTAAAAAAAACACATATGCACCTTAATTTCTGAAAAACATATATATATACTTACAAAAGTATAAATTAAAAAAAATTAATTCCGAAAATTAAGGAAATAAAAAAAACATTTTTTAAATTAAAAAAAATTCAAAAAGAAAAATTAAAATGTGTTTTGACTATTATACCCTTTTGAATTAAGAATTTTTTTAATAATATACTAAATTTCTATTGGTCCAAAATGGTTCTGTAGGTTCTGTACAAAAAAGTGGTTTTGTATTGAATGGTCCCCTATATATATATATATATATATATATATATATATATATATATATATATATATATATATATATATATATATATAATATATTGTTGCTTATTTTAAGTAATAAATTGTCAACATTAGACAATGTTTTGAAAAACGGGTTGTGAATCGACCGGTGGGTTGAGGGTTGGGACCGCCGGGTTCACCGGTGGTTTTCAATATATTATATATATATATATATATTATTATATATATACTATATATATATATATATATTATATGTTCAATAATTAGAAAGAAATATGTATATAAATCATGAAATATTTCATATATTAAGCCTAAAGACTATTTATTAACAAATATAACATGTAAAATTAAAATTACGTCGCAAATATATACAATTAACATGTTTTATTTATAAAAAATACCGAACTAAAAAAAACCGAAAACCGGTGGGTATCATTGGGGGGACCCGGGTTGACCCGGGTCACTCCAAACCCGGTCAAACCCGGCGGGTCAAACCGGGTTTTGAAAATATGAAACCCGGTTTAATTTGACCCGTTTTTCGGCCGGAACCGGTTCAACCGGTTGACCCGGCCGGGTCGAACCGGGTTTCAAAACACTGACCATAGGTTACATGCATGTAAACCATGGTTATTAAGCTTAATATATATTTATGCATGAAATCTTTGCTACGTGAATTAATTGTTTAATTACAAAAGCTGAGAAAACTTTTTGTTGAATTCTTGTTTAATTACGTGCATTGATTTGTTTAGTATGATTGATTGTTTGAATTGGTTTTGCATGTTATATATATGTGGCATTTTTTTATGTATAAATGCAAAAATAATTTTCAAAAATTAATATGGACTAAAAGCCAAGGATTAAAATGCTTATTGTATGTATATTGATATATACACTTTGCTAAATATCATAGGTGGCTATATACCGTAACTTGTTAGAATTCTTGCAAACGTTCTATAACGCGTGGGTTTAGTGGTTTCCGCAAGGGAACCCGCGACCAAACAACGCAAGAATAAACATATTTACATAAACGTTTTAGCCTATTAATGGTTTTGTTCTGTAATAATTCACTAAAAGATGAAATAAATCATGTTTGGTATTTATATAGGATTTGATTATATCTCATGGGGATTTAACCTTATCCGTAGTAATGTTACTTATACTTGGAAATATTATAAACATGGTAACCCTAATTTTATAAATGGCATGTGGTTTATAAAATTATGGGATTTTTATTTATAGAAGTTTTTAAAACGAAAATGGAAATGTTTTAAAATAAAACTAGATGTAATAATGGTTTATGCATGCTTCCTATTCACAAAAATTTTGGTAAAAAACTCTACCCTAAAAATATGTCAATTAAAAATCCAAAGTTTGAAATCACTTGAGTGGTAATTTTTACTCTAAAAAACAGTTTTAGGTAAATTTTCCAATCAAGGTAAGTTATAACAATGTATGGTCAATACCCGTGAGAAGACTTGTAAAAATTACTGATTTTGTATTTGACGACTTAAATCGAGTATGTCATTCAGAACTTCAACCCACGACAATAGATGGGGATAAACATGCTACTTGACATTGTATTTCCGGATTATGATGCCTTGTGTCCCATACATTGCTAAGAGTTTACACATGTTGGCAATTATCAATGTGTTAACCTTTTAAGTTCTAAAACCTTTCCTGTAGACAAGCATTAATGGTACAGCGTCAAGTTGGATCTTAGACTCTTGATAAAATTAATTGTTTATTTATGTATAAACATGGGTAGTTAATTTTATAAGAGATTAATTATCGAAAATACTAAAATGAACTTTGCAAGTTCTTTTAATGTATTTATGCAACGATACCGTAAACAAAAGTTTGTTCTTACTTATGGAAAACAAACTATGTCTAATTTTCCTAAGAAAAAGAAAGACTATTTCCTATACTTTTTACTTATGGAAAAAGTTATAATAGGAATGAAAGAATTATCCTAAATTCTATTCGAACTTATACCAAACTTACATGTTATGTAAATTGGACTTCTTATTCTTTCAAGATTGATTAGATATCCTTATTTAGTTTTGAAATCTTTGAATCATAATAAGAAACTTGGAAATTAGAGAACTTGTGTCTATAGCTACCAAGATTAAAATATCTTGTTGTAAACAAGACATATTTTATGAGGTTTGATTGGAAGACGAAAATGTCACCATAATACTGGAAAAGGCAATAACTCGAGAACTCGTGTCTATAGCCGTTTCCTTAAACCAGTAAGAGACGCTGCCCTTGAGGTAAAGTGAGCGGATAAAGAAGGAATTGCATGTTATGTCAAATTTTTCAAGGTTACATAAAATTGGCTTGTGTACGGCTAGAATTTGAACATTGCTTTTTGTAAAGAATATCTAAGCACATTAGCAATAATGAGTAGACATTCAATAAATGGAAAGATAAATTGCAAATTACTTTCACTAGTGAAGAAGCGCTCACACTGTTGTCAGATCTAGTGGGAGTAATACATTTTATGAATATAGGACAAACTTGCAGTGTTGTCAAATTCAGTGGGAGTTATGAGCTGTTTCCTCATAGACATCTACCTTTATTTCTGGCGTGACTTGAAATAATAAATTACTTTCCAAGTGTGAAACATCTTTATTTAGTAAGAATCATCACATATTATCTTTGATAACTTGTTGCCTTTGAGATGTCGCTTCCGTTTAATGTTAACTTTGATAGTTATGCACGATTCCTTATTAATAGATGGAGTTCTATATACAATAGCTATAAGCTTGACACTACCATATTGTCGATACAAACAAACTAACTAGTGTAGTGTTGTTTTATGCAAAGAAGTTGCAGCCTGCAGAAGTGGGAGAAATCTTTATTGTGTGCAAGGAACAACTTAGAACAATATAACTAATAGTTTCCCTTGACTGCAAAGTAAGAAAACTATTAATCTATTAGGACTACTACACATTTAATGTATGTAGCCCTATTAAGAAAAAGTGTTGAGATAAAAGGTAAGCTACATGATTATGTTTTCTTGGAAATCATAAACATAGAGTTTGAAATTAACTTGGAATTACTATTGAGCCCATGTATAGGCACTCATTTTTACTTTAGTTTAGCAATTGTTATGTCTTTTGGTTAAAGACATGTACATTAAGTCCTTTACTCATGAAAAGACTTATAACGTAAAGTAGAAAAGGTTAACTTGTTATGTCTTCAAGATTAAGGTATGTACATGAAGTCATTGACTTGGTCAAAGACTTATAACGAATAGTAATATATTGGATGCTTATGTCTACTTGTTAGGACATACACATTAAGTCGTTGACTTGATCAAAGACTTATAAAAGAATGCAATTTGTCTTAGTAATACTATTGATACCATTACGTTTTAACTTAAGTTGATATAATAGGAAAAGCCATAAAGTATAAGATCAGTCTTATTGGAATGCCATAGTTTTATGGTAAGTGCAACAAGGGTAAACAAACTATATATTGTTTTGATTTATGATGACCTTAACTTATTTAACTCCTTAAAGAAATCAAGGTTAGATAATTGAGTATGTCGTGGATATACCCAATATGACTCAAACCGAGAAGGTTAATTAAGATAAAATCAGATGGATCCCATTCTGTCTTGATTGAAGTTCTAAATTTGGTAAAAATCTCTTGGAGATTATTATTGAAAAATGTCTAGAACTGTTATGTGTATTTTGTTGGATACCCAAAGGAAACAATAGGATACCATTTCTACAACCCACACGAGAACAAAGTTTCTGTTGCTCATCATGCTGAGTTATTTGAGAATAGTCTCAAATGTACAAGAAGAGAGTAGGAATCTCACTTTGCTAAAAGCGAGTAGGAGAAATGTAGGTCTTGAATTACTTCAAGAAGAAGATACATAAACCTTCTAAACACACGGGCGAATGTCATACGAAGGCAAAACATGAAATGATGAACCTTAGAATAATGTTACTTATATTCGTAGATCCGTAAGGATACCTCATGATATGTTTTCTATATCAATGGTGAGGATTATGAGTTAGAGATCACAATGAACCTGCTAACCATAGGAGATGCATTATTAGATCTTAGATTTAATGAATGACTCAAAAACTATGAATGAATAGATGTTGTCCAAAAGAAGATAATCATATTCTTGGAATTTGTTTTATCTTTAACCTATCGGTTTAATGATGAGGTTTAAATGAGTTTCCTTTTAGAGAAGACTCATAGGGACAATATTGTATACATATCTATTGCACGTCAAATGACATAAGTGTTTACTCATAATCAAGTAATTGAATACGATTAAAACTTCTTCATTTATGAACTTTAAAAATATAAAGATGATTTAATTGGCATACCTGTTTTCTTGGAAAGAAATATGACAAGTTGGATTTCAAAAACTCTTTATTGATTGATTACCTAGCGAGGACGAGATGTAATCAAATGATGTTTTATGAATCCAAAATATAATATTTAGAAAGTATACAAAAATGCTATAATCCAAGTATAGATTAAAAGCACGCATCTAATAAGCATAATCTTAAGTTTAATTATTAAATAAATCACTTGTTGGATTTGATTTTTTAGTTATAAAGACAACTCATGAGTACATCTCAAAGCTAGTGGGATTAAATTTGTTTTTACTTTTCTAAAATATATTATGTTATTGAACATAACTAGAAACAAATTATTTATCTAAGTTTTTATCCCTTAGATTGAAATAAAGTTTCTTGTAAGAATTTTAGGAAATAAAACATGAAACCTTGGTATGATATGTTTGATACATTAAACATATGTGGTGAATTAAGTCCGAGTACAATATGAAATATCATTGAGTGTAACTTGAATGATATATCTCACTTGGTGAGATTGAACACATGAATGAAGGCCTTAAGTCCCATTAAAGGATTCATTATGGACATCATATTGAATATGTGATTAGTTGTATCATTTGCACGAATGTAAGATGATTTGACAACATTAGAATCTAATTGAAAGATATTAGAAGGAGCATTCTAATTAATGTTTAAATTAGGAATTCATTCCTAGAATTAATAATAAAGATACTATGGATATACATTGTGATAATCATAGTAAGATCATTATGATTAATAAATCTTGGGTTTATGTGATATTCAAGCATTATTAAAGAAGTGTTCAGAATTTACGGTGATTTAGCATAGTGGTGTTAGTATACACTAGTGCTTGTTTTAAATTGAGATGATACTCAATCTTTATAGAAGCAAGTTTTCATCTTATATGCTAACATTGCTGGCTACATATGCTTGGTTTAAAAAGCATAGTTGCATAATACTATATTTAAAGAATTAGAATGCTTTACGATTTGAAAAACTATAGAGATGATTGTTTTCATTAGGATGTTGTAAGTATACATCTTATGAAATGTAATGTGACTAATACTTATAAGATTTTTTTTTTTTTTTTTTTTTTTTTTTTTTTTATTTTTAGTGCGCATTTACAAAATAACAATCATTATAATTATTCAAAGTACTTCACTATCTGTGAATTTTTGAAATAAGTATTCTCAAAGTCCCATAAGGTCATGACCTAGTTGATTTGTTCATGAAACTTATGCCTTATCACTAATTGTGGATAAGACATTTAACTAGGATCATCATGCAAAAACTGATCTTATTTGGTATGTTGATGATGGAAACTGATAAGCTGTTATATTAAAACAATGAATTGATATACGAGGTATGATCATTTTCATTTATACTAATGTGTTCTATATTTGCATGTTTAAATCCTTGAATAAATTTATTTGTATTAAACTATGTCCATTTTCAGTTAACAATATGAGAATATTGTTAAGATTAGACAAATGTGAGTGTTTGGTTATATTCTAGAGAATATGTAAAGATGATTCTGCCAACTTCACATGTTATTCAATGATGTTGAATATTGGATACCCACCTGTGTTAATCACTTTATGGGTCATTGTTATTAGGTGCATTACACACATGGTGAAAGTTATGTTTATCCTTAGACTTTAGATGCAATCAGGTTTTGCATGTATGGATGGCATTTCTTGATTCTAGTCTACACTATTCTGTCAAAAGGTAGTTATAAAGGCTATTTTTTAAAATATTTTGAAATACATGACGGATAATTGTAGTCAAAATAAAATTTGTTCCTCCACGTATTTGGGAGTTAGATACTTACTGGGCCCCTTGTTGGGTTGATCAGATGTTTGCGTGGCCGCTCCCAAAGTGTAGTTAAGATGATTCTTTTTACATTTGGTAATCTTGATCAATACAGATGCGAGAAACAAAATCGTTAAATTATGG
>BQNB010024650.1:18681-60479 GCA_026074375.1 Tanacetum coccineum
TTTGGAAGTAAAAAATTGTTTACGTTTGTTGTATTTTAAAATATAAAGTCTAAAGGTATAAAGTTTAAGGGGTTATAAGTTTATTTTTTAAAGTTATAATAAAACTTGTAAATTTATAAATTTACACTCTTAACTCCATATAATTTATTTAAAATTAAACCACTAAAGTTTTATTAAATATCTCCTCTTTTTTCAAGTTTTTGTTTTCACAAATCTGACACATATATTTTTATGTGTTTTTTTTCTCCATCAGATTTCTCTATCAAAATTTTTCAATTTTGACTAAATTGATTCAATTTTGACTTTTTATCGACCAATCACATCACACGACTTTGCCTACGTGGCAAAATCAAGCTTTCTGATTGATCTAATTTTTTTATTCATAACATTTAATCTCATACAAAACTCTAAAATGATGTAATTCTTTTATTATATAAAAGATTATATATCTCTTGTGACCGATTGGCACAAAGCCATGGATAAACATAGTATTATAGAATAAAATTTAAGGGCTGGTCAACATAGTTAGACAGACAACACTAAACGACAATTACAGAGCTGGTACGATAATTGCCGAAGACCGGTTCTTTCCTAGATATATACATTGTGAGGTACTACTAATAAGTTGTGGGATACACATTGTTAGTCAAGCCATGTATGAATCCCTCTTTAGACACAAGTTCATAAATGAGCTTGTATTTTACGTTTCCTTGTTATTTTTTCTTCTCATTTCACCCTTTCTTTTCATTTGGGAAATCATCAGCTTCGTCCGATCATGTTTCCTACGTGCCGAGAACATGTCCCGAAAAGTGGTGTTGATCACTGGTGCTTCATCTGGACTTGGAGAGGTACATAACTTTTATAAAAACCCCAAGCATTTTATTTAAGAAAACTTAGATAACATTTGTTGTTAAATTCGCTTTATTAAATGGTAGCTCATGGCTTACGAATATGCGAAAAGAGGAGCATGTCTAGCGATTGTGGCGATAAAAGAACCAGAGAGTCGACTTGAGCAAGTCGCAAGTAGAGCACGTGTACTTGGCTCTCCTGATGTTCTTTACATGTTTGCTGATGTGTCAAATGTCGAAGAGTGTAGGATGTTCGTGGATGACACTGTCAAACGTTTCGGTCGTTGTGAGTAACTCTTAATCTCCATATATATCACACATATAATTTAAAACTGAAGCTTGAACGTATACGGTACTATACCTGAGGCCCTTTAGATGCATTCCTATATATATACAATTAGTTATAGTTGCACTTAAGATAAATTAATATGCTAATTGATTACTTGACAGTGGACCATCTTGTTTGCAATGCGGGGATCTCATCATCTTACTCCATAAATAAAGAAGTCATCGACTTTGTACCCGTTATGGTATGATATGTTGTGTTACTCGAATACTCACACAATTATAATGTAAAAAGATGGTTTTATTCGAATATACTAAATGGTCTAATATTTTCAGGACATAAACTTTTGGGGCTCGGTTCACCCAACTCACTTCGCAATCCCACACCTCATGAAAACCAAAGGAAAAATCATTGTCAATGCCTCATCTGCCGGAGTATTAAATTTACCAAAAGGCGCCTTCTACAACGTAAGAAATCCATTTCATGTATTGTTTTTCTTCTAAAAGCATGCATACTTTTTTTTGAACTCAATGTAAATAACTTTCTTGGAACAATTTTCAGGCAAGTAAAGCAGCTTTGATCAGCTTCTATGACTCCCTTAGATACGAAGTGGCTCCAACTATAAAGATAACAATCTTGACACTTGGTTTCATAAAAACAAACATCATAACAGCCAAGTATACAGCCAATGGAGTTGGTGTACATCAAAGAAAAGTAAGTAATATATTACTGTTAATTTCCATTCAAATATCTTGTCGTTGCTAATAGACTAAAAACTACTTTTATGTCAGGATCTTGATACAGTATTCCCCGCAATGGAGGCTGAACCATGCGCTAAATCCGTTGTTGACGGAGTATGCAAAGGAGCAACATCCATAACAGAACCAAAGTTCATTAAGGCTTTCTTTTTTATCAAGTTCTTGTTCCCACAATTTCACCAGTTCTACTTCAGTAATAGTTACAATAAAGTTTACTACTAGTAACATTTGCAGAAAATAAAGCCAGCCTTTGCATGATGATCAGCTTGAACCAGACATAATTGTTAGTTTGCGATTGTATGTTTTCCCTTTGTAATGTTTCTTACGACATTAAAACTATTGTGTCGATTATAGCTGGTGACAAATTGGCTCATGTCCAACTATACAATATCTATCCAATCATTATTCATGTGTATAAGGATCGGCTCTAGAGCCTCGTGCACGCATGAGGTTTTGACATAAGACAAATTTACTCAATATTTGTGTTTATATATCGTGCTACCCTCTCATTTATTCACTTCTTTCATCCCTCATCATGTTTTATGCTACACGAATTCTTGTATGTTCTCAAACAAACTAATAAACAATGGTTTACTAAGCTCACTTCTTTTTTACTTGATCATGATTTTCATAAAAAAGTTATGCGAATACTTCTCTCTTCACTTATAAAAAAGACAATGATTTCCTTGCATTGGTGATTTATGTTGATGGCATACTCCTTAAAACGATTAGACTCTACTTTCGGCATCAAAGACTTGGGCATTGAATTCTTAACAAACTCCAAAGGCATTACAATGACAGGAAATATGGCTATTGAATTACTACACAATGCAAATGTCCTTGACTTTGAGCTTTCACACATTCCCATTGATCATAGAGCATTAGTGAGCAAACTTGGTTGTTATGGCCTTTCACATATTAAAATCAAAAACAACCTAAACGTGTCGATATACCATTATTTTGCTATGAAAAGAGTGACCCACATTTTAATAATCATCGAAGTAAGAATGCCAAGAAGAGATTAAATTTGCAAAATTTTGGAAAAACTGTACAATCATAGAATACAAAAGAAAAACAAATCACAGTAGATTTAATGCAACAAAAAGAAAATATTTTGGCCAAAAACGTTATAAAGTGGATTTTTTTCCGCAAGAATGATGGTCTGGGTGCAACAAAAAGCCAAATCACTAGAAGGGAACCCTTAACCATTAGTTCATTAGTGCATGACTTAACTATGATAAAGATGAGGGGAATATAATAAACATGTAATCAAAACGGTTGGTTTCATGACACTGATGACATCTAAATTAGCTATTTTGATGATGGTTCTTGTCCCTCTGTCGATTTCTTGTATTCTGGTTTGAGCTCGTAAGTTCCTTGGTTTGGTCCTTTGTTGTTGTAGATGCACAGATCTTTAAGCATATCTTTCAGGAATTGCTGTAAACAAACACAAAATTTGATGATTTTTTGTCAATTTGAACCGATGTCTGAATGAACTTTTAATATTCATAATGAAGCAAATCTCATGAACAAAAATGAAAATTTTAGGGGATCAACTAAGCATCTGTTGTGAAATCACTAGTGGTGGATAATAAAGATATAGAAAATTGTTTTAATGTTGCACGCTAACAATTGTTCTTGTACCCAGCATCAAACTTGCTAACAATTCTCTTTTGCAGATTAAAAAGAGCGATAATTATTTTGCAATGAAAATCCAAATATGTTTTTGAAAAAGTTGATCACTCTGTAAATGGTATTAGCTAATTCGACTGTAATAATTAAACAGTTATGATAATAGTGATTTTGCAAGTTGATCAGTTTTAGAAAAAAGTAAAGGAAAAAGTGACATACTTCGGGTTGATCTGTCTCAGAAATAAGCTGCTTTAGGGTCCAATTCGGTTGTCTTTCAAATAATTTAAACATGATGTGTTCCATCTCTCCACGATCCCGTCTGGTTCTTTTTGTGTCTGATCCTTTAACTGGACCTTTCTTCCTTTCCTGTTTAATGGTTGACGTACGGTTCTTTATAAGATAATACAACCATGAATACGTGACTCGACTATATAGAAGTCCAATAAAGAAAATCTAGAACAGTAATGCGCATGATAATCAAAACTGAGAATAGGAAGCATCGATTACAGTCTGTGAGGGAGGCTTTATGGTATAGTCCCCGGGCCTCGGCCTCATAAGTGCACCACTATCATTGTCGATAACCTGAACAATAAGAAACCAATTAATGATACTTGTACATATAGCAATTTAAACCTATTTATAAATGGGTCAATTGGGTTACACGTTGCCTCTAACGGGTCAGATGGGTAAACATAAAAAATTACTAGCTAAAATGAAAACGGCATAAACGGGTCAAAATTCACCCCACGTGTACTGATTATTCACAATGCATAAAATCTCCAAAATCATTCTATTTCATAAATAAGATTATGCAATCATATTTAAAGCAGACTATATTTATAAAATTCAAGAAAAGAAAGACAAAAACGTGTTTGTGATCAGCCTGACCCGTTTTGATCTGTTACCGAATTTAATAAAGGTGTTTTAGTCATATACTTGTTCGTTTTAGGAGAAGTAGAGACCTGTATTTGTCGAGTTTTAGTCATATACTTGTTTGTTCTTTCACGACAAAGCTGCCTGTACTCCTCCATGTTTTCTTTATGAGGTTTCATGTCAAATTTATGATATATTTTCCCTTCAGCGGAAAGCCTTCCTGCAATAAAGGAGTGCTGCGTTACCACTTTTGTCCCAAAAACAAGTCTTAGGTAACAAGGCAAATTACCAAAAACTGACTCATGCTTTTTGCGAATCAACATATATTTTCTTTCAAATAGAAGTTAACACATTACATATTAGATCCAAGGAGACAAAATATACCATGGATGATGCTCACCTTGCTTAGACTCAGAAAACACAGACATTGGAATAAAATCTGTCGACATGTCCATAGAGTAACATTTAGGTACCATCCCTGATTCAGTTCCATTTAGCTCCATTGTAAACTGATCATACAAAGTAATAATTGCGTAAATTGGAAGGACATAAAGACAATATATTAACTACAATCAGAAAAGGAGAATAAGTATTATCCTTTCTTACTTTAAGTGGAAACTATTATTATGTGGCCTATTTCTTTCGGTCACAATTTTACATCAATGGGTGTGTTTGTTCTATAAAAACGTTTGGTAACGTAAAAACAACTCCTAAATGCTCTACGCTCCTACATGTTACTTTATGGAGCGTTGGAAAATGAGCATTCCGATATAAAATATAAAGCTACTTGTTGCTTGCCAAACGAGCATTAAAATCACAACCCTCGCTGCTACCCGCTCCTAAACGCTCTACACCAAACACACCCTATCTAACATAGCCAAAGTTAAGATCCAACTAACACCCATTACATTCTCTAAACAAGCCAAAATCACTTTCATCACCGCATGTGATTCATATCATCTTACAGAAATATAATCCATCCATGCACTCATAGTCTATAAGTAGCCACCTTGCTCTCACAAACCATGAGCTTTAGTCAAATAGTCAACCAGGGTTCACAATTACCAATCCAACAACTAAAAGGGTTATCAGGTTTGAACATTTAAAGAATGAATAACTGCAAATCATTATGAAGAACTTAGTTACAAGGGTAAGGATCCTGTAACAAGGCCCAGCATCGGAGAAAGCCCAAAAAGGGGAGTTTTGATGAGCCAGAGTAAAATGGACGATACCTTTGACGGGAAAAAAAACTAAACGTTTGTTTATCAAACAAAAAACATTGTTTTTAATGTGTAAAACTTATGTTCATCGACATAATAAACGCATAAAAACTTAATGTATCAAAATTGGGAGTCCCACTCGTTTTCATTTGTTCATCTCACGTCCCCCTTTTTAGGCTCTCTCAGATTTGGGCCTTTTTATTTCATCCTTAACGCCATAAATGATACGGAGTATATGTTTTGGCATTACACAATTGCAATTGATCGAGTTTCTACCAAACTAATAATAGTGTCGTGCTACATTCATAAATAAGATTCGTAGTCCTTTCAATGCACCTCATTTACATGTAGCATGCATGCATAACTACAAAATCAATATTCTTCAATTTTTACTCTCTTTGTACAACCACAAAGTATCATACAATACAAATGCACCACACTTCCCAGGCATCTCACAACCTTTTGTTTAAGGAGGATCTCACACCACCAAAAGATGTTACCATTACCGGAATTAATTAATCAATAACTTATTAGGTACACCAGATCGAGTGACCTAGTGGTTAGGCAACTCATGTCATCACAAGCGGTTTAGGGGTTAATTAAACCTTACCAGGTACACATTTAGGGTGGCTAGGAAACGGTCGAAAACAATTAGGTCTAGGTCGCATACATATAAGCCAAAGACTCGCACTTGAACAATGAAAACATCTTCAATTTTAATCAATAACTTACTAGTTTAAAACTAAACAACATATATTTAATACACGTGTTTCCTCTTAGATTATAAATACCATAAAAACCTAACTAAACTTAACCTAGGTAGGGTTTTATACATTATCTAAAAACAAACCTGAGTAGACGAGTAATCATTATGCGGAAGAAGAGGATCAACGGTCACGATAACTTTCGCACCAACAGGAGGACCAGAAGAAGAAGAAGACTCCAACAGATGTTGTTGTTGAGAAAGTGAACGAGAAACAATCATAGGACATTTCATTAACCAAACATGTCTCTCTGATTTGTTTGTTTCTAACGTTTGTTGTCCCGCCACACTGCCATTTGTTGTTGTCGTGGAAGAGGGTTTGGTTGTGCCTATGATTTGGTCCTCCATTTGTGTAACGGTTTTTGGTTTTTTGGAGAGGGTATGTCTAGTATATATAAGGCGTATTGTGGTGTCTATAAAAAGAGGAATAAGTTATACAATAGTCCATGTAGTTTGCTTAATTTATGGAACTGTTCTTTAGATTTACCAATTAGAGCTCCAGGTATAGTAACGAATTGAGCTCGTTAGGCCCACGTGTAATCAACTTAAACCCAAGTTACTGTACCACGCGTTAAATTAGGATGTGTGCGTTGGATGGCTCGTTTGTTAACCAACGAGTCGTTGGTTTTGTTTCTTTATTTTTTTAGTTAGTTTTTGTGATGGGTTTGTGTATATTAATTTGGTATGGTGGGTCTCAAAAGTGTAAGTTAGATACAAGTTACTGCTGCGGGTGTTTTTTTGGTAAGTTTGGTTGTAATTGGGTGTGAAAAAAGCTGATGTAGCGCCGAGATGTCAATACCTTGTTCTATTCATCTCTCTCAAACTTATTGTCTACTAGATATAAAAAACAATCTAAGAATACATTTATTTACTACTTTAACTTTTAGAAAAGTAGCAGAAAAGTCAATTTTACCGTGTAACACCTAATTTACTGTATCATTTTATTTTTATAAATAGTAATCTTGTTTGGAGGTAATGTAATAAAGTAAAACAATTTTGATTAGTGTTTATGGTAGTGAAGAATTTTTTATATTGGGAGGTCTAAAATTCATAAAGTGAACAATACTATTTAGACGACATGAAATGGGGTCATTGATCCGATCGATCCAATTAGGAATCAAACATTTACATCTATTAGAGAGTCATGAATAAGAAAGTCTTGATTTCTTTCAATAGTGTATCCTTGCCGGGGTGTTTTAGATCAAAGCATAGCCGACGACGGCGTCGGGACTGACGGGGCTCGAACCCGCAGCTTCCGCCTTGACAGGGCGGTGCTCTGACCGATTGAACTACAATCCCAGGAAAATGAGGTGTACAGCCTCCACTTTTTTTCTCTTCATTCGAACTATTGACTTTCGCCGTGTTGCAACAGAAACACGAATGATATACTATATTATATTTGAATAATTATATATCTATTTTTTTAAATGCAATAGCGTAGACTCATAGTGGGCTAATTCATGAATTGAATCAAATGGTTTGATTTTAAAGAGTCACGCTCTTTCACTTTAAAGGCCCTAAGATACGACCCAATTGGTGGTTTGGACAACCACATCAAAAAATCTAGATTTAAGCCTTTGTCGACCCACCAAGCCGCAACCTTGGACTACGCGTCAGCCGCTATCCCACAATCAACAAAAAGATGATGTGTGGTTTTAGTAGGGCTCATCGCACATAGATACCTAATCGAGTAAGATCGATACCGCGATCATTTAAATTGCATCGACTGGGTAAACGGTCCAAGTTTAGCCTCCCAAGTGTGGATGTTTACTTTAATTGGCAAACCTTTGTTCCATCTAACTTGTTGGAAGTTTGACAGAAGAATAGTAGCCTCAACAAATTATCTCACATAAGTGGAAATGAGTGTTGTAATTGTATATATGGCATCTTACTCTTACATTTTGTTCCTCTAAGTATATAACCAATCATATAGAAGCAGAAACAAATCAATTATACTGATGACGTATGTGGTCTAACAGACCTAATCCGTCTTAAGGAACACCTGTATGGGCCACTTGGTAGATTGTACTAAGTTAGATGATTGGATGGACGGCGTCGGATGAACGGCCCGTCTGGATGCTAGGCCCAGGATGTTAGGCACATGATGCTAGGCCCAGGACGCTAGGCCCAGGACGGGAGACGTCGGATGGACGGCCCCGGATGGACGGCACGTCAGGATGGCGGGCGCGTCCGGACAAAGACTGTATGGAAGGTACTACATTAACCACCAGGTAATAGCCATGTGCGCATGCGCACCTGCCACCCAGATATTAAGGGATATGCTCCCCCAATTTTAAAGGATATGTCCCCTATGATGATGTCATCTACAGTGTTTAAGGTACTATAAATACCACCACCTTTGAAGGTAAAACACACACTATCTTGTCTCTCTCTCTACTTGTATGTTCATATTATATGCATAATCTCTCTAGTAGAGTTCTGACTTGACTGTCGGAGGGTGGTTCCCGGGGCTTCGGCCTCGGGTCACTTTCTAACGGGTTATGTCTTGTTTGTAGCAAACTTCTATGCTTGGGATAAGGATGGATGGCACGTGAAGGCCATCAGTACCAGCCCGGCGGAATTATGCTTCAACATATACACACACCCAAAGTCAATGCATCAATCCAAAGCCAAAAACTAGCAATAAAATTAAAGTCTGTAACCTAGTGTATGTGTATGTAGGCAAAATTGTTTTTGCACTGTTGTAGGGGGAAATTGGGGTTGTAATTTGTAAAGATAGAAAAAAGATAAAGCCCAACTGGTACAGCAAAAGTACAAGCTACTTTTTCTACTTTTTCTAAGTTGAAATCATTGAAAGTTTAAATTTAAGTTTTGATTAAACAAAAAGAGGCAAAATATACAAACAAGTTACCAACTTACCAAAATTATAACGGTTTAAGAAAAATAATATCTATCAATTTCGCCATTATACTTTAAGAGCATTGGGTACAGTGGTGTCATGGCTTCAAGCTGTGATGTCACCTCATCACTTTTTTCTATAACACCACTTTATCATATGGCATCAAAACCCCCCTTCCCTCGTACAAAAGTGATGCCAAAGGTTCACACATAGAAAATTAAAACACAAACACAACACAAAAAAAAAGAAAAAAAACAGCCATGGCATGAGATGGAGTTCTTGGCAAGAGAAGTGATGGCACGAGAGGTGGTATGGTTGATGGTGAAGCCATGGCACGACCGTACCGATTACTCTAACAAACAGATTAATAACGACAATTACATTTATTTGACATCAATAATAATTTTGGGTATAAATGAGCCAAGCCAATCGTGAGTTACTCGGGATCCGTTTAGTAAAAGCTTAAAACGAGTTGGGCCTAACACGAGCCCGAGTTCGAGCTTAGTTTAGGGCTCTAGGTGCCAAAAAGGAACCCTAAGAAAAATGAATACAAATGTAGGGGTGAGCAGAAAACCGAAAAAAGCAGAAAACTTAAATCAAACCGAAACAATCGAACCGAACTAATAACCGAATTTGCCTAAACTAAACCGAACTACAAATTCGGTATTTGGGTTAAATATGGGATTGGCAATCTGAACCGAAAACCAAATTTATATAAATATTTATACCTTTTATATATTTATATATATATATAAAGACCATTAAAATTTTATCCAAATATAAAAAAATACTTTTTATGCTTAAAATATTTTTTTTTTATAAATATCTATGTAAATTTATTTTTTCTTAAATAAATGGTGTAATTCGGGTAAACCCTAAAACTGAACCGAATTCAAACCGATAACCGAACCAGAACCCCTATACAAAAGTGCAAGCAGGACATCAGTCAAAATCAAAAGTCAACAACATAACCAAAAGTCAATACCATACACTATATATACATGCTATTAGCATTTACAAAGCTGTTAAAAGAGCAAAAAAATTCGAAGATGTGTGTTCTTCGATTCCACAAAGATGAATCTATACCTAGTTTTTTTGATTTGTAAATTACTAAAATTATCCCCCAGCTACAAGTTGACTTGAACTACACGCATCAGCTGTTACTCAGATGGAGAGAATATGCTGGACCAACTTCATAGATTTAGCCATTTGGGACGCCTGCAAGAGAAGCCATCGTATACAATGAACTTGGTCAATACAATACAAGAAACAATCTGAACAAAAAACAGGATACAGCATTAAAGAAGTGAATAGTTTCAAGGTTTCACAAGAAATCACATTTTCCTACATGTAGATTGTCATCATTTCTATATTTGCTTTAATAAGTTAATAGTTGAGATGCGACTTAGAAGACCTTGAATAAATGTAGAATAAAAAGAAAATAACTAACAGGTTCATTATATTATGAAATTACTGATCACTATATGGCAGATTAGCATCAGATATCCAAATAAAACCTAAGCCGTGACATGTGGTAGGATGTAACTCCATATTTTGTAAAAAGGCTTTATGGTGTACAATCATATCAAAGTCGGAGATGCATAACAATGTAGAGAAGATTTTTATAAACATGAAATGTGGTCGAACGTTTTGCTCCCACTCCTAAAAAGAAGCTAATTAAGCAGCAAGGTAGTCAAGTAACAGCTAGGTCCACAGCTTATAGTTGGTGGCAATGTCAAACCATTCACTTAAAAACTGGTTCCGTTGGGTTATGTTTCATCTCTAATGGGTCAAATGATCCATGTAAAAAAGTTAAAGAGAAACAGGTAACCTTTTATTGGTGTTGTACGACTCTCGAAGCAGACTGCTTCCATCCGGTCCTTCGCTTACGGGGAAATGTAAATGGGTCACCCAACGGTCTTTTTTTGTTACCCATCTGACCAAAATCAGCTTTAACACCCTCAGTCAGTGTCTTTGGCTGGCCAGCAAATGTCAAACATACACTTAGCCCATTATTATCACTCATCTGACTAGATTCCGCTTCCCCACTAAGACGCGTTGAAGCTGCATTTCAAAAAAGCCAAACTTACAGAATTGCTCTATAATGCATTTCCATTTTAACAGCTACACTAAACATTCAAAACTACCACAGCCTGAATACAATCCATCTCATCCCCACTTTTGAAGGAAACTTCAGAGTAAATGGTAGGAAAATTATCAGATTCAGAATCAACCTATTTACCTATAAATAGGTCAATTTGGGTAATGTTTAATCCCATTCACATTACCCAAACAGGTCAGATAGGTAAAATCAAAATTAAGCCAAGAAATGGATATAATGGGTCAAAAGTTGCCAGGGGGATATGTTTACTGCATAAAACCTGCTAATAGATCTATTCAGAAAGATGCTTTTACTGTAAAAATGGCGTTTTCGGAATTATGTTTCGCACATTAGGGAGTTAAATTACATATCAAGCATAGACGATTAAGACTTTTGGGTCAACCCAAACCAGCCTGTTTTAACCCTGTACTAAACAATTACCCATTTTTACCCGAACTCATTGCACAAAATTTTGCACCTCTAATAAATATATGCCTTTTGCTGGAAATGCAGATTAGAGGTGCCAATGCCGACCAAGTTACTGGTAAATGGATAAAACTGACTTATATTTTATCCCAATCAAAAAAGGTAAAAAAAATAAAAAGCACAACATAGCTGACACGTAAACGGATCAAAAGTTGTCCAAATGGTAATTTTCTTGCATAAAACCGCCTAAATCCCTTTATTTATAAACTTAAATTAATGAAGTGACAATATAGCTTTTTAATCCGACTGGACGCATAGAATATGTATACAAAAATAATAACCACAAAAAGTGTTTTCGGGTCAACCCTGCCCAAACCCATTTGGTCCAGTAACAGAACCATCCTACCCACCCAATTTGCTACCTCTAAATTGAAGATAACTATGTTTAAAGAGAGCTAAGGAAGACATACCAGCTGGATATGCAGCATCTCCTAAATGCAAATCAGGAGTGTCAAGAGTAGCAGTGAGTGAACTAGTGCTACCATTGGGTGGTGGGCACGGTGTGGAAACTCCTGCTGCAGAAACCACATCGTCGTTCTCTTCGTCTGAATCACTAAGAACAATGACACATGGTTCTCCTAATGATGAGGAAGAACTTCTATTGGTAACTACAGATGTCTGGAGATAGTTGCTGTATGGCGTACAATCCATCAAACTGTCTTTGTGGGTGAAGTTATCAACACTTTGGAAGTCATCTTCTCTCGTATCTTCAGAAGAACTACTACTCATTGATATTATTTCTTGCCCGCAGTCTGTAACATATACATCTAATTTATTTCCCTGAGGTAAACCAATATCTGGAACCCCATTGGCACGCATAGCTAACTGGTGTCCACTTGCTTTAGCAAGAACATCCATATTCGAATCAAATTCACATAATGACCCATCTGAAAGGTGCCATCGTTCAAGATCCATAAACGGACGTCCAATCTTTGCTCGCCATGAGCCATCAGACTTCACTTCGATCTCAGTTACATCTTCATCACAATGTTGCATCTTTCACACCGAATAATAAATAGAAAAAAATATAATTGAGTTCAAGTATAGAATCCACACAACTGGAACAATATGCATAAGGAGGCAGTCATGAAATTACCATCTTCGCAATTCGATTTAAATAGGGGTCGATAATAATGTCCTCCAATGAATAGTTCTTTAGGCAAATAGGGCATTGCCACTGCAAAAAGGGAAAAGCGATTTCTCTTATGGAAATTACATAAGAAAAAGTAGTGCTAATTCAATGATAATATAACCAACTCTTTTTAGGCCAGAAAAAACCATCAACCCTCAAAGTTTTAAATTAAGCAACCAACTTTCAGATAAAATGAGAAGGTAATCTGATGGAGTAACAGGTCAAAACTGATTGTGTCACAACTGTCGTGAAATAACGTTGACCATATCGACTTTGAATTATGTGGTGCCTAAAAGCCAGTTGTCTTACATAAAGATACTGAGAAGGTGTTTGGTTTGCGTTATCAACTGAATTATTTGATTATTTCATTTCCAAAATGGAGAAAAGCCATTTTAAGTGTTTGGGTAACTGTGTGACATAATCAATTATCCACGTTTTGGAGAATACAAAACGCAGGTATGGATAAGTAGATGGTTGCCTGCTTTTACAAAACGCAGTTGGCATATTTTTGTTGACTAGCATTTAATTACTATTATAGCCCTTTGATTTGACTCTCATGTGGCTTGATTTTTTTATTGTATGTCTATTTTTGTCATATTACATGTTTAGTTGTACAATAATTTATTTTGCCAAACACCCAAAAACTGATTATCTGATTATTGCGATATCAAACAATATAATCAAATCCAAACACTAAGTTTTAAAATCACGTTTTGTAACGACTGATTATCCATTTTCAAAACGCATAATCTATTTTCAATAAGCAACCCCAAACACCCCCTGAATCAATTTTTTTGGAACACTGATGGTTTTTTCTAGCCTAAAGTAAGTACCCAAAACGGAAATCAGATCGAAACTGGTTACCTTATTCTGCAATTAGCGCAAAAATATAAATGTAAATACAGAACAGTTTTAGTATGCCAAGAACTTGCCTTTCTCGACCGTTCGTTAATCTGAACAAGAGTATGGAGATCAAAACCTCCCAGATGTACGCACCCTTTAAATCTGGCGGCAATTTTCATTCTACACCCACTCATCTGCCATTAAAATCAACTAAAGGCGTAAATATTGTAAAATCACCACACACGTTCAATTTGCTTAATGGTTTCACCAGTGTGCTAAGAGGGGCACAAAGAAGCTAATGATGCAAAGCACAAACCTAAAGGACTCTAGAAATGAGATAACTACATACATCACTCGTATATTTTGCTGATATGCAAGATAGCATGCAATAAATACATCTCGTTATCACATGGAAAGTTCAGAAGACTTACAGGGCAACGGAGATTAATTGTAATGTTATCTGCAATAACTTCCAAATCACTGTCACTATCATCATTAGCAGCTGCCATTCCACCACCAATGCAACGACAAACACGGGAAACAGCTTCATTAAACGATTCACCTTCTTTTTCACCAGGAATCAAGCTGATGACCTAGCAAAGAAGTAAACAAAAGACTAAGAGAATACAACGCAAAATAAATAAACATGTGAAACATAGAAAAAGTACTTTCAAAAGTCAGTTTACAATAATGCAATCCCGTGGTTTTGAAGAAGTGACAGTAAGATACATCAGATTCAAATTAAGAGAGCGTACCTCTTGAAAGGTGCGTTGCTTCACTAGTCTAACACCCAAGCAAAAAGTTCGAGTATCAGAACCAGTTAAACATATTTTGTTCAATCCCTCCTGCACATACATCGAGATCTGAAAGAAAGTAAAATTAGCTTCTTAAAAGTCGATATAATAATAAAAGATACTCCCCATTAAGACAGATACAAGTGTTAGAATATAATAACTTACTGAAGGACTTTCATCACGACCATTTGCCCCAAGCATCTTTGATCCAGGTCTGCTGATCGTCCTAGCAAACATGTCTGAAAATAAATAGATAATCAATAAGTGATAAATAATAACTAAAGCTCATTATCATGATTCTAAATTCACCATCACATTCCCTTAAATACTGATCAGACATAACAGTCCAACATGAGCCTGCGCGTATATTAGTGCACTTTAGGCTTCAATTATGTAATCATGACAAGCATATGATGTTTCCACTAACAAAAGAATCGAAACCTAGAAAAAGACCACTTCAAAATTTTCATAGTCTGTAGATGAAAATTGATGGTATCTAAATGCATACTATTCTATATACAAGACAAAATATAACAGAATACTCGCAAATAGCTATGAAAATAATCATATATTAATTAGTGTCAGCATGGTGTATCTTTGAAGAGAGAAATTTGCAGCAACACGTGCCAAAACGAAAGTACAACCAATAAAGGTAATGTAAATACTACCAACGAATACGGGTGTAAACGAGTCGAACTTTGGCAGGGCTCGAATCGAGTCGAACTTTGGCAGGGGCTCCGACTTGACTCGACAATATTATGTTCGGCTCGAGCTCGGATCGGTAGCTCGATGAGCCTTCATAAGGGAAGCTCAAGCTCGGCTCGAGAAAGTTTGAATTCGGCTCGAGCTCGGCTCGAAAAGCTCGATTTATATGTCATGTTGTGTTTTTTAAACCAACTATAATTGAAATATAAGATTTTGAATTCGGCTCGAAAAGCTCGATAAATTCATAAATAAATGTTTACATATAGTGTGTTTACATATAACCTCCTAAAATATAGTAATATATCTCTTAAAAGCTCGACCACATCTCGAGTCGATCCAATATGAGCTCGAGCTCGACTCGTTAAATATTTCGAGCTCATTTATTGGGCTCCAGCTCGACTCGATAGCTCGATAAAGCTCGGCTCGAACTAGCTCGAGTCGAACTCGAGCTCGAGATACTCGACAAAAGCCCGACTAGTTTATACCACAACCAACAACATCCGTTCAAAAAAAATACTAACACAATGACGCCTATCATAGAGTAGAAGAACAAACTGAACATGAGTATTCATCTTATAAGCATAGAGCCTTCAACAAATGTCTTGAATAAGAAGTTACATATCTACAAGTCTAAAGACATACATACATACATATATATATATACATCTATTTCAAAATTCTCAACAATTGAGCACAGGTGACTTAAATGGCCACATGAACAGAACAAGATAACAAAAAAAACACCTATATTTATTTCTGTATATCATATACTCCCTCCGTCCCTAAATATGTCGCGTTTTGACTTTTTAAAGTCTTTCTTTTTTCAACTTTGACCTTAGATTATTTTGTTTGTGTTTATAATATTTGATGAAAATTATACCAATGAATAAAACATTTAAAACCCGATCCATTCATATATTTTGCATCAAGTATTATATACACAAAAAAAATAGTTAAGGTCAAAGTTGAAAAAATATATATATACAACACAAATATTATTTAGTCTGTAGATAATGAGAAAGCTAACAAACCATTGACATGTAGATCAGAATACTGGGGCCACTGCATCCTGAATGGAACACTATCATTGAGAAGAATGCACCATGCCTGCTCAAGAGAAGGGGAAAACTTAATGAACTATTCATCCAAGAAACAGGATGATGAACTACCAATAAGGAAACCTTTCATTTGAAGTTGTAATAAATGAATTAGCACCTGGACGTCGTATCCTCCCTTCTCCAGCATATGCACGTTTGCCCTGGTGATTAGGAAGCTTGTTTCCGTTTTAAGCTGTGGGGGTGAGCTAAAGTGAAATCTTGGGTTAATACAAAACAGTTCAAGAATTCTAGAAATTTAGTACGATACATAAATCCTAATAAATAAAAAGAAAATAAAATGTGCATGATGTAATTGAGTGTTGAATACTTGAATCCCAGAAAAAAATATCGTGTAACCACTTTTCAAGGATCAATTTATATATGCACAGACCACAAAACCTTTCTTGGAAAACTAAGAGGCTAAATACAGTTTACTTAATTGGCCAAATTAGTTTACATGAATCTAAAGACATGAACAGTATAGCCATAATGAAGACAAAAGAGCTAGTTAACTTACCCATCAACCGGTGTACTTGAGACACGAAGCTTAACAGGATATAGAGGGTGTGCCAAAGTCTTCCAAAATCTGACCAGATAAATTTGCAAAATAACCAACATCAACCGGTCGACCTCTAAATGAGAAAAAGCAAAAAAAAAACACTAGTACATGTAAAGATTTTCCTCAACAAAAACAGCTACATTTTTATTGAAATGAATGTAAAGAAAAGTTGGTATGTCACATCAATCATTCTACCAACTCCAGTCCATTAATTAACTCCACTTCATACATATTTCTCCATGTTTACCTTAAGGATATACCTATTTACTTCCAAAGTTCATAAGATTTCAGATACTTATTTAGATTATGAGTGTTGGACGATAGAAAAAAATGTCGTAACCATCCATCATAACACCCACCCACCCACACACACACACAACATCATAGACATGTATGCATGCATGTCATATAATTTAGATATTTTTGTAATTACATGCTCTGTGAAATGTTTATTTTGTAGTTTCCCTCGCTGGCAACACTACTAACTGCTAACTGCTAAGTTGCACATATGCCCTGCTGTGTATAAAAATTCATATGCCAATCCCAAACAGCATAGAGTTAGTCTCATACATGATATCCGTAGGGTAAATGAGGTTTCTCAAATCCTCAAATTTCTTTAAGATTTATCGCGTTCACACATCAACGGGCACAGACAGATATGTTTTAATGTGGCATTAAAGAAATGTTGAGCATCAGTTTGGCTTATAATATCTTCAATAAGCAGATAACATGGGAGAATCATAACCACGACAAATAACTATGTCGTGCAGACATATAAACGGGTAAACGAATGTGGTTTTCCATGTTCGGTTACCCCGGGGAGGGCGAGCCTTCTGACTCAGATGTACGCGGCCACCGGGTTAATCCCGAACCGTTTCTGGCCCTTTCCAAGCCACCCCCCAATGTACACACCTAGCAAAGTTTGAACCCTTGACCTCTTGTTTGAATTGCAAAAATAATTAATTGAATAGTTCAAATAAAAGGAACAGATAATACATACGGGTCACACCGATTGATCCGACAAGTTTCACAATAATGCAGAGGAGAAGCAGGTGAAGCTCCGTCGGTGGAATTCACTGGGATAATAACACAGGGAATGTGTTGCACAACATTACACTGTCGATCTGCACACTGAACAGAAACAACCTTGACATAAGCAAACGTTGTGGTACCAAATAACAACTGCTATATAGTGAGATATAAACAAGTGCAAAAATTTCAAAAAATGTTCAACATGTAAAAGCATAAGAACCACACATTTACGAACATGCAAGTTAAATACATGGGAAATCAAACTTCTGGTAGAAAACTAGAAATTACTAGGCCTGCTATTCTGTCAATCAGATTTTAGTAGTTGTCTCTTTCAAAATTTGCACCAACTCACTCAAACATATACATTGCAAGATAGGCAAGACTATGAAGAATACATAAAATATAATAATCTTCTGTCCAAACCAGACACTTCAGTGTTAAGCTGTAGCGGCCTTAAGAAATGAAACTTAAATAGATTCACTTAAAATATAACTCGGATGCATCAATATCTAGGAATGAATATGAATATCATCCACACTCGTAATAGCAAATATATGTAGAGTGCTTTGGAGTGAAAAACAAATGTATAAGTTATGTCCTAATTCACTAATCTGAGCTATAACAATGTTCACAAATAACTATTACTATCATTTATCGAAGAGCAATAGTAATATATCTCATAAGAATTGTGTGGTTAAGCAAATAACTCAATTTGCTTTACGTTAGAAAATTGAGAGAACAAGACCAAAAGAAAAATCAGCAGTGAAAAACCTGAATCATAAACTCTGTTTTTGTTGGTCCGCCGCAAGGACAACGCACTGTCTGATCCACAATTTCTTCTTTAGGTGTGATGCTGCTACTGTCAGGAAGACCGCGTCCCCTAATTACTGGAACATTTGCCCCTGTGCTCATCATTTTCCTGAAACAATGTTCTATTATAAATAGTGGTAGAAACAATTGATGTTGACTTGTTTTGCGACAAACAAGGTGACACGAGGGAACCAATTAGGACTACACAAGACTTAGGAAGCAAGGTATAAAAGACAGAACATATAAAGATGTATTCAAATAGTACCGATGTCATTTGTAATGTAATTTTGTTCTCAATAACATCATATGCTATACAGAAACCTGATAGACTTGTGAGGAACTGATACGAAATTATAGAACACAGTACCTATAAATGTCGTTTATTAGTGTTACAACGTCTTCCTTTTGTATTGATTTGTCCTTCTGATCTGTTCATACCAAATAAAAACTAAAATATAAATAAATATATCGTAAAAACACCGCAATCCATTACTTCATGGAGGGTTTACCATAGAGAGTACATCAGCTAGAAAGAAATTCATCATAAAAAAAACAGGTTCAATACAAAAGGGTAGATGGTATATTTTCTTGCTTCAAACAATTACAACCATTAAGAGGTAAGGAACAAAAGAATAAGACCACGGTCAGGAGTCAACCCTAACAGAAGATTTGAGCTATGTGCTCCAAGTGACTTTTATCAGAAAACATATTATCAAACATCAAACAATATATAAAAGTAGACTAAGATGGAGAAAAAGCACGAGAAGGATGTTTTTTATTGCATTAGTAGAAATCTGCATCAACTCATTTTCTTATTTTAGTTAGTTTTAAGTTGATAGTAAATGGGTTATGGGTATATAGAACAAAGTACTAAATCCACAATCAAAGTACAAGGCAACTATTTGACTCAGATGTTTGATGCAAAAACAAACATGTAGTCAACTCAACCAGCACGAAAATAAACAATAAATATTGTACGGATTCCAGACGACAAATATTAATGGTACAGTTCAGGAAGGCCTAAGAAGAGAATGTAATGCCAGCCCTTACCTTCTCCACTAGAAAGCAAAGCCAGTATCCGGTCCGTTAGGTCCTGCAAGAAGAATGTGGATAAAAGCAAACTTATCATACACATGAAATATGTGTGCTATACACAAATAGAGCCGACACTCTGTCAGCATGAAGGGTATAACATAGATAACGGATGATAGAAATTGGAAGTTAAAGATCGTTGAAAATGTAAAGCATACAATATATGCCAATACATTGATAAACAATCAGGCCTTTGATCTACTTGCATTATTGCTACATGTTTTAAGGTGCAAACAAAAACGTATTGGGTATACAGTAACACAAACCATGAAATCTGCATCAATTTAATTCCCTCTTATCAGATATACACTAAAAAAAATACATGACCTGAACTAATTCCCATGAAAAAACTGAATAAACTCGTCAAAAATAGTTCGGTAAAAATGCAAGCAAATAAACAAAAACAACCATATTGAACTGAAGACCGCACTCCAACCCTAGTACCCTACCATCAACCACGAGAGCACATTGTACAAAAGTAAGTTACTAAAAGAAATAATCCTGCCATTTAGGGGATGTGACCAATCACAAGCATGCAAAGATGTTGTGCTCTTGTGCCAGATGGATGCCAGCCAATACCAAATTGCAGTCTACTATCTAACCATAAATCAGTACAGCATAACTACAAACATACTATTGCACATGCACTCATCAAAACATGACAGTATTCACGACGAAGCAATGTTAAGCTGCTAAAACGATAAAGGAACTATTTTCCGTTGAATCCATGCTGATTATTTGACAGTTACACATTTAGTGATAAGGATGCTTTGCATAAACTTAGAAAAAAACCAGCAATCATATCAACAGATGTTAGCTATCACTTTCTGTAGTTTTCATTGCTCAGTTTTTTACATGTTCACATCTTGGTCTTTCAGGGGGTTTTTGGGGGTCCGTTTTGACATAAATTATCTGATTATCACGTTTTTAAAACGCAGATAATCAGATTAGAGTGTTTGGCAAAAGCTTTTTGATAATTGATTATTTGTGTTATGGGTAGACGAAAACGCAGGTTTGAAAAAGCATGTAGGTGGGTGCTTTTTCAAAACGCAGTTTTGATTTTGAACATAAATATTTTATCTTCCAAATTACCACTGTATCCTTCAGACATGGAGAAGACGATGCAGGGGCGGCTCAGCTCACAGAGAAAGAAGAAATAAAGAAGTAAAGAACATCTTTTGTTTACAAAAGTGCAAAATGTAAATAAAAAACGGAACCCTATATTTGAGACTTAAGCTTAAGGCCCAATACTTGTATATTTTACATATTTTTAAGCCCATAACAGGTAAAGTTTATGCTATTATGTTTGGATTCTAACATATATATATATATATTTTAAAGATGAATTAAACAATATATATATCACACCTAAAGAAAAAATTGAAAAAATATGTATAAATTTTACCTGTTATGGGCTTAAAAATATGTAAAATATACAAGTATTGGTCATTTTATATGTTAATCTATTAAAAAATCTGATTTGCCAAACACTTCAAAAAGTAATTATCTGATTATTGCGATATCAAACAGCATAATCAAATCCAAACACTAATTTTCAAAATCGTGTTTTGTAACAGCTGATTATTTGATTATCCATTTTCAAAACGCATAATCTATTTTCAATAAGCAATCCCAAACACCCCCTCAATTACAAACGCCAAGTGACGATGTAAATCATAAGACAAACTTTGTGTCTCTGTGAAGTAGTGTGATATATGAAAACCCTAGAGATGAATACCTCTACAAGTATAAAGGTCAATAAAAGAAGTAAGCAGAGCCTCATTTCTGAACAATAATACAAAAACGTACACCGATTGTATTAAACAAAAGAAACCCATGTTGCAGCACTAAGCCAGTAACAAATGAGGTGATAGTCAAGTTAAAGCGAATTTGGATTCATTAGTTGGATTTTGCACCATCATCTTCTTCAAACAAAAAATTGCACATGAACTTAAGTAAATAAAGTAAAGTGTAATCCTAGAGAACTTGACAACCAAAAAGGGAGCATCATATAGTTTACACAGCCCTACAGCTCATAGTCGCATACCTAATGATGTTAGGTAACTGAAGAAACAGTACAACATAGATACCAAAACCTGAATGGCCACAAAAGAAAAGTAACAAGACTGCCAAGGAATTGCCTTAAATTTCACAGAACGGCCATTAGCCTATGATCTGCATGAGGCGTGCACAAGATCCTAATCAGGAGGTTTATAATGATGCAATAGGGATATACCTGCTTCTTCCCAGTCTTTGGAAGAGAAAGATGGCTGAGAACATCCTTGAGCTCTTGAATTCTAAAGCGTGCCATTATTTTCTGAAAGATGAAAACAAAGTCACTAGGGTTATACAGAAATACAGAACCACATAAGTACGTGCATTGAAAAAGGAAAATAAGACATGAACATAGAACGAGTTATAAAGCAGTGTAACACCAATAACAAAGTAGTCATAGTAGTGACACAAAAAATGAAAGACCATAGAAGGATGTGTTTACGTATAACCTAGAAAAATAATTGTCGAATTCAGATACCAATTATGTTGTCTAGTGTGACAATTTAACCTTGCATGCCAACACAAGATAACTTGTAGATGTCTAAAAAGTCTATTAATATGCACTTCAAAATAACAATCTGAAACCAAAGCTTCACGAAAAAAGAAAAAAAAAACTATTTGAAACCAAAAATGCAGAGCTTACCATTCAATGTATATTATTACGGTAGTCTTGTGTAGTAATGATCTTTATCTAGAAGAAACATGGTAATAAATTTATCCTTGGCATTGACATTTCTTGCCAGATAGCCCCTTTAAATGGAGGATATACGTATATTTTCCTTCTAAAATTTGTACAATAAAAAATAACTTGGCTATATTTCCCTTTTCAAATTTGTACTATATAAGGGTTCAAATGATATTTGCATGCAAAGACGAAGAATAATAGTTTTGGAAACAGAATACATCAAGCATCTCACATTTGAGCTAAATTATTTCCCTCCATTCCCATATTTTTAGATCCAATGGCCATTCATTTATATATCACTTCAATCCAGAACTTCAAATCAACTCTCTAATCGACCAATAGTGATATATTAATATATCCACAAATTCTAAACCATTATATAGCAGTAATATCGTAAAGCGAACTTATATACAGAGTCTGCTTTCTCAAGTTCTTTCTTATGATTGGATGCTGTGGGATTAGTAACTAATTAACCGTTACAATGTGACCACAATAATGCCAACTTCATAACCGGCCTATTAAAATGTAGCACTCCTAGTAGAAACTCTGGAAAAAAAATTGCGCCAACAATCACAATTCAACATCAACACATATGAGAGTACCACTATAGTACACATTCTTACCTCAAAACTTTACCAATTTGTTCAGTGTAATGCATTAACAACTGCACTACATGTTATACGTCAATACATGATGCATTCTACAAAAGGTTATCATAGAATTCAAACTATTATGGTGTCCTTGTGTGGTAACTGATCTTTACTAGGAATAACATGGTAATATATTAATACTTGACGTTGACATCCGTTGCACGAGGACCCCTATAAATAGAGAACCTCCGTACATTTTCTTTTTTTAGTGGTGTACTATATAAGGATTCGAATGATATTTGCACCCAAAGAGGACAAGTTATTAATTAGCCAATTAAAGCATCCCTAAAAAAGCAGCGCTATTTTTAAGCTAAATAACTTCCCTCTATTCGCATATTCAGTATCCAATGATTAGTAGTTTATATAGCCCGTCCTAAATTACAAATTATGTCTCTAAACGGCCAATAACGATGTGTCAGAATAACCGCAACATTAGAAACTAATTCATTATATAGAATCGAAATCCATAGGGAGAACCTTTACAGAGTTTCAATCCTCGTGTTGCTTCCTCTAACTAAAACCTACATTTAGCTTGAAACTAAAAAAAAAACTTACTACATCACTGGAATAGTGCCTCGTTCACAATAAACCGGACTGTTTAAATGTAATGCTCCTAGTAGAGATTCGAGAATCAATCGCATCAAAGATCATAATTTACGAGAAACACACACATGAGAGTTCACTGATTGTTCAGTGTGATCCATTAATAACACTTCATTTTATGCATATTGCATTACACACACACCTAAAAAACACACACACAACCCTAACAACATCTCATCAAAACAACTACATTCATCATAGCATTAAAATTTAACAGCATTTTAATCGATATCAACATGAATTACAATAAGAAAAACTATACTATCATTTGTTATACATGTTGCATTACACAAAAGTCTATCAAGGTATCCTTGTGAAGTAGTTTATATGCATTAGGAGTAACATCGTAATAAATTACTAATACTTAATATTGACATGTGTTGCACGAGGACCTCTTTAAATACATAACCTCCGTACTTTTTCTTTTTTAAGATTGCACTGTATAAGCATTCAAATAATATTCGCACGTGAAGACGATAAATCATAATTTAGTCAACCAAATCCCTAGTTAAGACCAGAGCGCACTTCGACCTAAATTACTTCCCTCTATTCCTATAATTATACAATCCAATGATTATTCATTTATATAGCCCTTCCTAAACTTCAAATCATGTCTCTAAACGTCCAAAATCTATCTATCAAACTAATCGCGTCACCAGAATACGAATCCATAAATATAACTTCTATCAAAAACCACATTTCGCTTAAAACTACCTAAAAAAGTTACTACGTCACAACAAACCCGCCTATTGAAATTCAGTTAGTTACTCCTTTACCGTACCTACTAACGATTCTCTTCTAACAATAGTGAATCTACCAAAAACCCTGTTAAACTACATAAAATTTCAAATCCATAAATTAGAACTTCTATATCAAAATTTTGGTTTCACATAATCCTCCTGTTAATCAAGATAACCACATTTTGCTTAAAAACTTTCTACGTCCACACAATCACACTCCTTCTCATTTGAAAATTTAGCAATCAAACGATAAAGTTACTTTTTAAAAATTCCTACTAACGTCTTAAAAGTATAGCACCTTCAACTATCATTATTCAACTAGCTCTAGCAATCGCAGTCACCAAAATCATAGAGTCGCTACATAAAAATCATATCCATAACCTTCTTTACAAATTTTGTTTTCATAGTCTTCCTCAGATAATATAAACCAACTTTCGCTTAAATACTAGCTAAAAACCTCATCTACGTCCAAATCAAATCGCCATCATCTCACAACAAACCGATATTAAATACCCTGTTATCTCTAAAATATCCTACCTAACGTATCCTAGTCGCATCAATACGATCATATACACAGTACACATATCAGTCCATATCACATCAACAGAACATTTACAAATTGAACAACATTTCAACAATTTCAATCAAAAAACACCTCTCCTTGCATTTCGCGCACCGTATCATATACATTACCAATCAGCAATCTGTTCAAAGACAAAACACAACACAATTAACAAAATGATATTTATGTCAAATTACAAATTAGTTTGATTTTTAATTAAAAAGTGAATAATTAGGGATCGTGTGTGTGATTGAGTTTGTGAAGAAGATGATGATATTTACGGTGGTTAAGTGACGGCGTAACGGCTGCTATTGATGGTCAGACGGACGTTAAGTTAAGTGAGGGTTTTGCGGTAAGGATATTTTTTTATTGTGTTTGTTTGGTGCTATTTATAGTGGTTAGTCCAGCGGTCCAGCCCATTTTGAAATCAGCAATAAAAATGACTCAGATGACACTAGCGTAAATAAAAGCCGTAAAAGTTAGGGTGTGTTTGTTTCGTTAAGATGTTTTGTGTCTGAATCTGACTACCGTCTCTTACTGGTAAGATGTGGTTATAAAGTCTGAATCTTAATGAAATAATGTTGTTTGTTTTTTCATAATTGTTTATTTTTAAATTATTTTTTTCATGATTAATGTTGTTTGTTTTTTCTCTACATATATTTGGTAACAAAGTTGTACGTGCAATTATAATGTGTAAAAAAAGATCTTAAATGTTACTTCAAAAAGCGTTAAAATTAAATGCAACACTATAGCTTTGCGTTTTAATACAAGCCGATATTTTGCATAAAAACGCTGATGTGAATACAAAACAAACGTTTTTATTGATTGAAATAAAATTGATTTGAGACAACTCAAAATAAAGGTATAAACATTTATTTTAAAAGATTTAATTAACAAACTAAAAACTAATGATTTTTTTAACTAAAACAAAATACTAGAAACAGATGAAAAAGTATACTGATATTGGAAGAAGTACACATATACTGATATTGGAAGAAGTACACATTATTTTGAGACAATTCAAAATACGTATACTGATACTGGAAGAAGTACACATGATTTGACTAGAAACAAATGAAAAAGTATACTCTTTCTCTATTTTAAATATACTCACGTGACACTATGTACGTGCATTAAACATCCACAAATAAAAAACTTTGTACTATTCACCTTTCTCTTTGCTTTATCTTCTTCTCATAAATTTATCATCTTCTTCAAAATTCCCAGATCTACTTTTTCAGTTCTTTATTATTCTAACAATATATCCATGAAGGGTTTAGAGTTGGGTGAAAGTTTCATAAGGGTAAGAAGCAGTAAGACCAAACCTCTGACTCTTACCCGGTAAGAGATTTCACCTCTGACTACCTCTTACTCACATGAAAAAAACAAACAGCCAAAACGCCTGACCGCGTCTGACTGGTCAGACGTGATTCAGATGTTTTTGGCAAAAACAAACACACCCTTAGTTTTGGTGATTCATATGCGGTTGTAAAAGAATTATGAATAATAATACACTTCGTGTAAGAAAATAAGGAAAACTAAGTTGCTATTCTAGTAATGTAAGAAAAAGAGGAAAGAAAATTCTGCGTGTTGTTGCGGAGTTTTAATAACGTTTTCTTTGCGTTGGTTACAATATCCATGCGTTATAAATTGCATATCTGTGTTCAAAAACTATTCTACGAATATCTTAAACATAAATCTTTTTCCACCTTATTACATAATCTCAATGTGTGTGTGTTGTTACTAGTAGTGTATTTTGTTCCAAAACTGATCCGTAAAAAATCAGGCGGAAAGCTGAAGAATGCATTTAATAATTGTTAGTATTTTTGTCAAAATTACAAGTTTGACCCTATAAAGCACTTTTCCTTGCATATTAATCTGCATCGCCCACAGTTTGGCACAGTTTACGGCAAATAAACAAACAATACTAGCTATATCGTTTATTTTTATATAGCATAAATGTCTATACAATTAAATTATGCATTTACTTGTTAGAGAATTTGGTAATTGATTACGTATTTCTATCGGGAATTTTGTTTATAAATGTTTATACAATTAAATTGTGCATTTACTTGTTAAGGAATTTGGCAATTGATTACGTATTTTTGTCGGGAATTTTGTTTCTCAAAGCTAAATCTATTATATTAAAGATTCAACCCTTAAATTTAATGAGGTTGTATCATTAAAGGCTTTCAATCCCATTTTGCAAGTATTTGTTATAGATCTTGCTTTTGAAATTGTAGTTGTCAAAATAAATACTAGAAAAGGAAGAGTCATGCTTTAAGATGTAGATCATTAGATAAATAAATGTGTAACCACTACTATAAGAATACCAACAGAACCCGAACTAATTCATATATAAGCAATATAAGCAACACATCATAGAAAATTTCGGTATCCCCACTCTCTCTCTCTCTCTCTCTCATCATCTCATCATTGCCGCCACCATTACCCTAAATGCCGCCACCCTCTGACTGGTAGTTTGTGGTGTGCTTGGTGGTTTTGGGGGTGCTTAATGGTCTGGGTATATTTACTCTCAAAACTGCCTAAACATGAATTTGAAACAAAAAGAAGACGAATATCATATTTCAACTTATTTTCTTTTCGATTAATGATCTTTAAAAGACCACTAACAAGACACATCAATTAGAAATCATAAACCCATGAATGACAACAGTCATTATCATTATCATCAACATCAACTGGATAAAAGCTTTTGATGCAAATTATACATCGAATTAGATTCGAGCTTAAGAAAAAAAACAAAGATCTCAGATGGGGTTTGATTCATATCTCTCTTGAGTTTTAAAGATCTATAAAGATCTTCGCTAAACGGATAACCCATATCATCATAGATCGTTTTTTGAAGGCTAGCTTCTTTTGATATTCAAAAGCTGGAAAAGAAAAAACAAGAACAACAAATGCCCAAATCTTCCACTTTTGTTTCGATCCATTTGGAAAAAGAAAATACGAAATCCGAAACCAAGAACAACCTTACCCGTGCCAATGTGTTAACAAGATCTTCAAGCACTCATTTTTTAAAAGGAAACCAAAGAAGGGGGTAGTGTTTGTGTTTCGATTATTAGCTAAGAGATTCAATGGACGAATTTTATTGGTGTTGAGTGAGTGTTTGAAGATGAAGGCATATGTTTTAGGATGGATAAACTAGGTTTGTGGAGAAACAACTGATTATGTTAGGGTTAGAATGTATATGTGGGCCGATTTATATGTTTTTGGCCCGTTGAATTTTTAGTAGACGTGTGTGGGTTATCTTGCCTAATTTCTTACTCATGTCGTATACGTGTGTGGGTTTTATTGCTTATCTCGCCTTATTTCTAACTCATATCATATATGTCTATCACAATAAGAACTCGCAACTACCATCGTGTTATTGGAACTTTATTATTCCGTGATATAGAACTCGCAATTGTCAAATGCATATTGTCATTTTGTTAATGGACTCAATGTCTATCTGATAATAATTAGAAGATATACTTTAACAATAAAAAAATCTCCCCCCAACTCCCCCCAACTCAAAAATGCCTTTCGTTAACAACCAACGGGCATAATGATTGCCTTTGCGCTAACAGTCGTTTTAGTTGAATTGAACTTAAAATAGTCCGTCAAACTTTCAAAACTTCAGACCCGATCACCAATTACATGCGACCAATGCACAAAGCCCAGGTTTGCATGCCAACTTAGCAAACGTTATCCTAACGCTAGTATTATACCATGATGAAACTTTAAAGTTTAACTCAAATAGTCGCACATTGCTGTTTGGACTAAAAAAATATCTTATATATATATAATTAATCTCGCACTACGTAGCTAAACATTACACATCCAAATTCCAAAGTATACACCATGAAGCCAAGGCATCAACATTTCACAGAATCATTATGCAATCAACCAATATACGCAACCCGTGCGAAAATAATTAGACACAACCCGTGTGCATCGCGGGTCTGCATGCCTCGTACTTTTTTTAATGTTCTGATCTTAATTTTTTTTGTGGGTGACATAAATATGAAAACGTTCTTTAGTTGATAAGGGTATATTTGTAAACATTTTTTTTCTTTCTTTACCTTTTCTCACAACTCGAGAACACAAAACAAAATAACAACTTTCACTATAATTTCCTCCCCTTATGTACCTTCCCATCCCATCCCCTTCCAAGAATGGGAGCGTTAAGAGTACATAATGCAAAAGGATGAGAAAAAAAGATAAATAGGGGCATTCCGACAATTGAACTCGGGACCTCTCGCACCCTAAGCGAGAATCATACCACTAGACCAAATGCCCAATTTGATTGAAACGACGCTCAGCTTTGAATATGTTCTAAACGGGAAAAAAATGTATACTGGAATATGATATATTGCTCAAATTCAGTTAAAAATAAAAAAAACTAATAATGATAAATAAATATAGTATACTTACGATTACGACTATAGATGTTGAATACATGTTGAGTAAACTATCAACTACCATCATGTTGAGTAAAATATGCAAAGCTATTGTATTTCACCTGGTGTCGTAATTCTTTTTATTAAAAATTGTGTTATTATTACCACAGAAAAAAAGGGCCACTGGACCAGCCACGAGTTGAAACTCGAAATTAAAATTTAAGGCCCATTTGGTATAGGTGGATTACTTTAGGTTTAAGAATTCAAAGTAGAAATCAACGTTTGTTTACAAATCTCGGATTAAAAATTAGGAATCATGCCACATGACAAACACTATTTAAAAAGAACACTAGTATGTCGGGATTTGGAGTACATGTGGGCTCCAACTAACATTTCACTCTCACTATCTATTATTTTAATATTTATAAATAACTATTTTAATTTTTAATTAATATTTAAAGTTAAAAAAAATTATTTATTTATAAATTATTATATTTTATTTCTCCTATATCAAATCCAAATTCAAATCTTAAACCAAATTTAAATCCAAATCCAAAATCCTAAACCTACCTAGAAACCATACGGACACTTAGTATTGAAGTGTTCATGAGATTTATTTTACTTGGGCCACTTGGCACAAATGTTCTTTTAAATAATCTTAAGCCCAACTGTTTTATACAGTCTTGCAATCAATGAATACTTCAGTGAGATTTTTTATTTATTTTTTATATATAATTAAGGTGGTGTTTGTTTTTTCAAAAATGTCTTTTAACAGCATTTTAATCTGATTTATTCAGACGTGGTCAGACATTTGGGTCATTAAGACTGTTTTTTTTTATGTCATTCAGAGACGGTAAGAGGCAAACAGTGTTAAGAGCGTTTGTTTTTTTCTGATCATTAAGAGGCAGTAAGAGGCATAAACTTCTTATTGAACTAGATGTGGAAGACACCTCGTCTTTTTTATATTTTAAATTTTTTTTCTTACTTTTTTGTTTTAATTTATTTTCTACTTTGTTATGATTTTTTTTATTTTTTTTCTTGTTTCACCTTTGCCTTTTGTATTAAAAATATTAAATTGAATCATGTATTTGTTAGATAAAGAGTGTATAAGATAATACTAGACGAATACCGTGCAAAGCGACGGTGTATGACGGCAAATAATTATACCCGTGAAATCGTAATTCTGGTTCAATTCTTGATGCAAAGCGTGTATTTTTTGAAATACGAAGATGAATACCCGTACACGAATACATATACACGGTTGACAGTTTCACAAATAATTAAATGTGTTTTTCTAAATTACAAAGTCAAATATATTATACAATATATAATTAGTAAACTATAAATTTTAAGTTATCTTTGATAGATTTTAAGTTTCCTATAATAGATCTTAAGTTTTCAACATTTCAACAAAGGTGGTACACCCATTGTATATTAGTATAGATGTGACAATGATAAAAATTTAAAATTAAGTTATACATCTTTTTGTTAAAATGTCAAATTTCGAGCATGTCTTATATTTTAGAAAATCTACACTCCAATGTGTGTATCACTTACTATGTTGGTACAGTCATTTGTTAATACTTACATGACTTAAAGTCGCAACCTTTTCATAAAATGACACTATCATGATACGTGAATATGCCAGGCCAATGTTTTAAGTGGTGTTAGATTTTGAAATATTATAGTTTAATTGTTATGCTGAAAGTTAATTGTTTTAGAAAATTCAATTTAAACTCTACCACGTTTATTTTTTGTTTAATAAACATGAGATTGCATGTTTTGTTTAAAATACTTTTAACTTTTAATTGATTATATTATAACATTTGTTTTTTTATATATAATAAAGGTTATTTTTTTCGAATGCATTCGTTTTGATTGTAAAAATCATAGTTTAACACATTTAGACATTTTTACTAAAACAAACAGTTTTATCAGATTCAGATTCAGATTTCTCAACCACTTATTCAGATTAAGATGAAAATCAAATTCAAATTGTTTTACCGAATATTCAAATTTAGATATGCAAATCAGATTTCAAATTCAAAGCCTATTAATAAACAAACAACGCCTACCGTAAACAAAATAACAATACAAACACAAATGAACGCACGCAACATTTTTTTTTGTGTTAGTTCATTTTTTAAGAACAAAAAGCTACTCTTTTCTTATGCAAGAAATTCAACATCGTAGTTCGCTTAAGACAATTACTTGCTAAACAAATACGTGACACAATAAAGGCTTTTAAGCGATGTGATCCAACCCATCCATGCATGCTCTTCAATTCTTCATATTTGTTATCACTTTTCAAACTTTGCAATCGATCTGGCATACTGATGTCAAGTTATGAGAGAATGTATAAACCTAATTAGTTTATGAGCATGATATCTATTTATACATTAAGCGTACAAACGTTGTCGTATTCAGAGATATTAAACAAAGATTAGTTGATATTAAACAAAAATTAGTTTTATAACGAGTTGGAATTTAACCCGCGCGTTGCAGCGGGGGCAGTACGCTTTTTTTATAAATAAAGTTTATTATATAGAAAGTCGTAAATAGATCAAAGCTCGTGTTGTAAAGTCTTTTTTTCAGTTTGGGTCGGGTTTTTTTTTTTTACTTTGGGCCAAATTTACGTATGTCAGAAACATTGCAATATTTGGCTCGTTTTGTTCACAATTCGAAGACCTTTCCGCGTGTATTTTTCCGCGTGTATTTTTTTATCTGAATGAATCGGTAGTTATGTGTTATATATTTAATAAATAAAGTTTATTATATAAAAAGTCGTAAATAGGTAAAAGTTAAGGGTCCGTTTTGTAATTTTTATTTTTTTTACGTTGGGTCAGATTGGGGGAAATTTTTTGAGCCAGATTTTGGGCTAGTACTGTAGCATGTCACTGTGGCACAGTGGATTTTTTTTTTTTTGGGACCAGATTTGGGCTAACTTTTTGGCCCGACACTGTAGCACTGTAGCGTACTGTAGGTCAAACTTTGGTCAGACATTTGTGAATTATATTACAGGTTAATAAGTACAGAATTTGGCAAAGTATGAAATGAAGATGTGCTTAGCCGGTGGTTATTGATTTTAACCCATGAATTTTACGAGTTTATTATAAGAAATGACCTCTAAAGTTTAATGTTTGCTATTGAAGTGCTACACTATTTATACTGTAATCATTAAATCTAGCCTTTTTTATTTCAAAAGTTCTATTAAAGTTACGTATAATCACATTTTTGTATTTGCCCGAATTAAACACAACTTTTTAAGGAAAACCTTACTCAACTATATTAAACACAGCTTTTTAAGGAAAACCTTACTCAACTAGAAAAAAAAATAATTATAGATCCCGACGGAGCCAGTGGGGGGGCTGGCGGGTGCCCCCCCCCCCCCCCCCCCGGAGCCCCCCCCCCCCCCCCAAAACCGGCCCAACTAGAGCCGCTTGTAGGTTTGTTTTCGGCGTAAGATTTGTGAAGTTTTCAATCTAGCCCCGTCCAATAACCCATATCTAAACATACATACTGTCAAGGTGCTCGTTGGATGATAGTAATTGTTTATTGCAGTCACTCTATTAAGCCATCATTGAATGGTAGGCACGGTGGGTTTGTGATTTACGAAGAAGATAAGAGAGTTAGAGAGAGAGAGAGAAAAAAAAAAGAAAATGAGCGGCTATTATAAGTTGTTTGACTTCTTATTGGTTCAACTCCCCAACACTATTGTTCAGTATATCGTTTTTAACATTTCTTATTTATTTATGATATATAAATATTAGTAAGAATAAAAACGTTTGTATATCTTCTATATAGAAAAACTAGTTAATTTGCTTTTGCACTATCCTCAACATTTGTCATTGTCGTTTGCTTCTTCTTTTTTTCATTCTTTCAACTTTTCGAGTATTCACACGATTAGTAAATAGATTTAGGTATTCGAGGAAGAATTGTTTAAAAAAAAGTTGAAAGAATGATCAAGAATTTAGCAAATCTGAATGCCTACTTAGTTTAAAGTGTTTGTGTAAAATTCGTTCTTTTGATAATAATCGATTATTTCATTGATGATTTAAAGTCTTATATGTTAACTTAGAGGTATAAATATGGATCGGGATGGTTGAAACTTTGAACCGGTAGGACGAATGATCTATCCAGTGCATGTTGTTATAAAGTTACTTACACGGCCCCTCCTAATTGGAATTCCTGGCTCCGTCTCTCGACGTAACGTAAAATAAGTCTCACTTGAACGATGTAAAATTTAAACCCGTCGCAACTTGGGGTGAGCAGAAAAAACCAAAACCAAACCGAAAACCGAAAAAACCGAACCAAAAAAACCGAAACCGATGGTTCGGTTTTTACTTTTTCAAAAACCGAAAATTTGCGGTTCGGTTTCGTTTTCGTCCAAAAACCGAACCGTAAAAACCGAACTGAACCGAACCAGTTTTATAATAATGTATAATTAATATAATATAAATAAATAAATAATAAATTCAATTTTTAAATTAATATTTATTTTGTGGGTGGTATTAATATATATATATATATATATCTTAATGTTTATATATGTGTTTGTTATGTACGTGTGTTTACTTGACAATATATCGTTACATATATTGCAATGATCATACTATGTGTATTTTCACTTGAATGTGTGTGTGTGTCTCATTTATATGTGTATAATTGTAGAAATTTGAATAAACATTATCGGGCTCATATTGACAAAAAATTAAAAAAGAAATAACCAATTTTCTACGTACAACAAGTTTATTAATATAAATTAGCCACAACAAAATATAAACGGTTTGAAACCGAAAAACAGAACCGAAAAATCGAGCGGTTTCGGTTTTTGGTTTTATAAAAACCGAATATTTCGGTTTGGTTTCGGTTTTAGCCAAAAACCGACCCAAACCGAACCGTGCACACCCCTAGTCGCAACGCACTATGTGCCATACTCGTTACATACATGACAAAAAGTCATATTTTTTTAAAATTGTTAATAAATTATGTATTAATACCAGATTATGAAAGATCGTACGATTTTACGATCCTACATAAGAAAAGCTTCCAAGATCGTAATGGAGTCGCATATAGCATAAAAATAGAGTAAGATCTTACTATCATTAGTAAGATCGCGGGATCGCTAACGATCTCAATCCTACTAAAGCCATTCTTTTGTTATTGAACAATCTTTTTTTAAAGGATTTTTTTAGTCAAAAAAGTACAAAAAGTACACAGGGATCCATAGGAAAGTATAAAAAAATACACAGTGATTCACGAAATTCGTGAATCCCTGTGTATTAGAAAAACTTTTTTTAAAAGACTTCGACTAAATTTTCTAACTTTACCCCATGTTACTCTTATCCGTGACACGTAATGGTGATTATGATTTTAAAAAGAGAAAGAAATAGACTATGATATCCAAGAGGTAATAAGGTTGTAATGTTGTATTTCTTTTTTACTCAAATCGTTTATATAAAAGATTGAAACATGAAGAAATCTTATGTTTTATGAGTTGAGTTATTTTGTAGGGGTGAGCACTCAAACCGAACTGGAAACCGAAAAAACCGAACCGTTAAAACCGACCGAAACTAAAAACTGATGTTTCGGTTTTTACTTTTTCAAAAACCGAAAAATTCCGGCTCGGTTTCAGTTTTAGTCCAAAAACCGAACCGAACCGAACATATTTTATTATATAATATATAATTTATATAATATAAATAAATAATAAATCAATATTTTAAATGTGGGTAGAATTAAAATATATTTATCTTAATGTTTATATGTGTGTTTGTCATTTACATGTGTTTATTTGACAATATATCATTACATATATGACTGTGATCATATTATGTGTATATTCATTTGCATGTGTGTGTGTCTTATTTATATGTGTTTAATTGTAGAAATTTGAGATAAATATTATTATACTCGGATTGACAAAAAAAGTAAAGAATAATAACCAATTTTCGACGAAATCAAGTTTTTTAATATAAATTGGCCACACCCAAATATAAACGGTTTAAAACCGAAAAACCGAAACTGATAATAAACCGAAATAACCGAACCGCCAAAAACCGAACGGTTTCGGTTTTTGGTTTTATAAAAACAGAACATTTCGGTTCGGTTTCGGTTTTAGCTAAAAATCGACCCAAACCAAACCGTGCACGCCCCTATTATTTTGCATACTAGTTTCTCTCTACATACCAAGGGACAAATCTAGACCATTCATTTCATTAGATTAAAAAGACAAGATTTAAGATTAAAGAAAACATGGAGGGACCAAAAGTGTAAATTTACTAAAATTCACACAAACCACTCCCTCATTATTTGTAGAGTTGGCAAATCTTGCCCAAATTGCAATTAATTAACCTTTTTGACATTTTGTATGGGTTTTTTTACGTTTTTATGTTTTTTTACGTTTTTTACGTTTTTGTACGTTTATTACGATTTTTTACGTTTTTTACGTTTTTTAACGTTCTTATACGTTTTTGTACGTTTTCATACGTTTTCGTCCGCTCTCGCACGTTTTCGTAAGCTTTCGCGTGTTTTTGTCTGTTTTCGCATTTTTCGCGCGTTTTCTTCTTTTTTAGACATTCTCGCACGTTTTCTTATGTTCCCGCACGATTTCTTACGTTTTCGTACGTTTTCGTTTGTTTTTACATTTTTTTCATCTGTTTTCGTCCGCTTTCGCACGTTTTCTTTCGTTTTACACATTTCCGTCCGTTTTTAGACATTTTCTTACGCTTCCGTCCGCATTTGCGCGTTTTCGTCGGCTTTCGCGCGTTTTTGTCAGCTTTCGTGCGTTTTCGTCTGTTTTCGCACGTTTTCGTCCGTTTTCGCGCGTTTTTGTCTGTTTTTAGACGTTCTCGCACGTTTTCTTATGTTCTCGCACGATTTCTTACGTTTTCTTTCGTTTTCACACGTTTTCTTTCGTTTTCGTCCGTTTTTTGACATTTTCTTACGTTTTCGCACGCTTTCGTCTGCATTCGCGCTTTTTCGTCTGCTTTCGCGCGTTTTTGCCAGCTTTCGCGCGTTTTCGCAAGCTTTCGCTCATTTTCGTCCGTGTTCAGACGTATTTGACCGTTTTGAGACGTTTTTGGCAGTTATCAATCGGTTGCTTCTGTTTTCATACGTTATCTATCAATGATATTATACCAAAAACCCTAAACCCCTAACCACTAAACCCTAAACCCTTAACCACTAGGTATAATATCACAAGTGACATGTACATAAACTTTAAATTACAAAAACCTTACACCCCTAACCACTAGGTATAATTATCACTAAAATGAACCTATACATAAACTTTAAAATCTTTACCAAATAAACCCCTAAAACCCCTACCCTTTTATAACCCTAAATCCCCTGATACCACTAGGTATAATATCACAACTAATATATACATTAACTTTAAATATATATCAAAAATCCTAAACCGCTAACCATTAAAGCCCTATACCAAAATCCTAATTACCTAACATAGGTATAATATCACAAGTGATATAAACCATAACTTTACCTCTATACCAAAAACCCTAAAACTATACCAGAATAAATCCTAAACCCTATACCACAATTCTATACCCCTAACCTCACTAGGTATTAATATCACAAGTTTGAAAATATATTTTACTAAAACCTTATATTTTTTGGGGTAAAGGAAGTTACACTGGTAAAATATATTACTCAAAAAGACATTTAAGTACAAGGATGATGATGTGAAGTCTCTCATCTCAGCCATTACATATGGCAAGAATACAAGCATCAACAATGGCCCCACTACTGAAAACAAAAAATAAACCTACTACATCAAGATTGACATTGCAATCTTATGAACAAACAGTGGATTGAGAGAAATAAAGACTACTTCCGATTACGCTCTTTTGGAGAGGATATCAAACTGAACCCAAACCGAGTCTCGTAGCCATCATATTATTACATTCATCTTCTTCCAGGTCTTGATTCGTCACACTTGATTGAGCATAGAAAACTATCCATGTCATCCATTGAGTTAGACTCACCACTAACACCCCTAGATGAACCAGGTTTACAAGATTAGCCCTCGTTAACCTCCTTTGCGATATGATCCACATTTCCATCCTCTGATTCCAACGAGTTTAAAGCCTCAAAAGAGTTCACTCTACTCTTTATATTATTCGAACCATTAGTCTCGCGCTCTTTTGTCATCGATGAAGCGCCTTTTCCATGATCGTTTTCCTTAGCCGGTTTCGGCCGATAGAAGTTTGGTTTGGGCTTATTAAGCCGAATACCACTAATATGACTCGTTTTAGCCTTATGATCAGCCATTTTTCCATTGGTTTTTTACTTTTGACTTCAGAATACCAATCCCCATGATTATCATAGTCGGCTGCCGGTTCACTAATGGTCTGCTTGGGCATGTATCTAGAAAATGCCCAAACATTTTTCAATCAATGTAGTGAGGCGGTCTCCACTCATATTCCACGCTAATTACTTCTCTAGTATACCCTTCCCCATCCTCAATAGGAATGGCCATACTAACCTCCTTCTTTAGATTAGTATCGCACTATTATCAAACAAAGAGCCCGGGCATAGCTGATGCGGGGACCCCTAAGAATCACCTACACATTAAACTCGTAAATGCATTCCAACATTATAGGTTTCCAATTTGGGTAGCAATAAACCTCAACCCATCCTATTCCGAGTATGCGACTAAAGGAATATTACGCAATTTATTCCATACCCGGTTACCTTAGTGGACTTCATTTTTCGTTCAATGGAACATTAGGTGTCCATTTGGATAGGATAAGTGGCGATTTCCTAATCATCCACAGACCACGTTCGAGAACTTGATCCAAACCACCTTTCGAAGCAAATTTAAAAAGGAATACTCCATCGTCATTCCTCCTTATTTTTTCCAAGCCAAATTTACCCCACGTGTTATTGACATAATTTTGAACAATAGGAAATGCTAGGCTTTTATTCTCTTCAACGGAAAAACCTTACAATCGAGAGTTTTCATACCTTTTTTTAACGTTATCAACAACATATTTGGGAAGAACCGTGTCATGATTATCCACCCTCTCCTCATTTACAAGAGCTCGAAAATTAACCTTTTTACACACTTGCTTAGAATTGACAACGCTAGCAAATGACATCGGCTTCGGATAAGCCGCTTTGTTTCCATCATCACTTCCAACATCATTAATACCATGACCACTTGTTGCTTGGCTCACATCTTCATTACCTGCTGGTTATGTATGACCAGCAATATTAGTGCAATTCTCGTCCATTTTATGGGTACCACTTGTAGCATTGGTCGCGTTATCCATATCTGTGTCCCCATCTTCACAACCAGCTTTGTCTGTTTTCGGCAGTTTTCGGACGGTTTCTTCCGTTTTTATACGTTATCTATCATTGATATTATACCAAAAACCTTAAAACTCCTAACCACTAAACCCTATACCAAAAACCCTAAACCACTAACCGCTAAAAACTATAGCAAAAACCTTGAACCCCCTTCCCTAACTACTAAACCCTATACCAAAAACCCTAAACCCCTAACCACTGAACCTTATACCAAAAACCCTAAACCCTAGCTGCTAGGTATAATATCACAAGTGATATATATATAAAAAACCATAAATCCCTAACCACTAAACCCTATACCAAAAAACCCTAAACCCCTAACCACTAGGTATAATATCACAAGTTGTATATACATAAACCTTATCTATAACAAAAACCCTAAACCCCTAACCACTAAACCATATACCAAAAACCCAAAACCACTAACTACTAGGTATAATATTACAAGTGATATATACATAGACTTTAAAATCTATATCAAAAACCCTAAACCCCTAACCACTAAACCATATACCAAAAACCCTAAACCCCTAACCACTAAACCCTATACCAAAAACCCTAAACACCTAACCACTAAACCCTATACCAAAACCCTAAACCCTTAACCACTAAACAATATACTAAAAACCCTATACCCCTCTCCCTAACCACTAAACCCCATACCAAAAACCCTAAACCCCTAACCACTAAACTTTATACCAAAAACTATGTATAATATCACAAGTGATATATAATAAACTTTAAAATCTATACCAAAAACCTTAAACCCCTAACCACTAAACCCTATACCAAAAACACTAAACCCCTAACCACTAGGTATAATACACAAGTGATATATACATAACCACTAAACCCTATACCAAAACCCTAAACACCTAACCACTAAACCCTATACCAAAACCCTAAACCGCTAACCACTAAACCTTATGCCAAAAACCTTAAACCCCCCTCCCTAACCACAAATCCCTATACCAAAAACCCTAAACACCTAACCACTAAACCCTATACCAAAAACCCTAAACCTCTAAACACTAGGTATAATACCACAAGTGATATATACATAAACTTTAAAATCAATACCAAAAACCCTAAACCCATTACCACTACCCTATACCAAAAACCTAAACCTTTAACCACTAGGTGTAATATCACAAGTGATATATACATAAACTTTAAAATATATACCCTAAACCCTAAACCCCTAACCACTAAACCCTATACAATACCTTTATAAACTAAGGTTCACCCGTAGCTTAACACTTATTACCCCTGACATTGTAGTATCACTAGTGATAAATAAAGAATAATAAAATCTCATGTGATAAAGTAATATAATGTGACATTAGTTATGGTATTCCACATATAATTAATATCACATGTGATAAAGCAATATAATGTGACACTAATTGTGGTTATTTTTGAAATTCTCAACATGTAATCAATGTTATCTATCACTTGTGATATTATACTGGTAAACAAAACAAAACAAATCAATCCAATGCTAAACTGGAAAAACTAGTTTGCAACTAAACACCCGGACGAGGAAGAGATGAAGCCGTTTGTGGAAGAATGGAGAAAGAGAAGGGTTATGAAAGTAATCGAAAAAAGTGCAAGCTAACAGTTGTTGATGCAGCCTTAGAAGTTTTTGGGTTATCTGAATATATATAACCAGACATGAATAATGTCTATTTTGTCATTTTATTGCTTTATCACCTATGATATTATTCACATGTATAATAACATAATTAATTTCACATTCTATTACTTTTTTACGTGAGATATTACTCTAAACTGACTAATTTTACTTTGTATTACTTTATCACTTGAGATGTTACTCTAAAGTGACTAAGACAGACAATTTAAATACTTTTCATCTTTAATGCAATGTGTGGAAACCGTAGAGGGGGGTGAATACGTTTCTATTTAAGAACTTTAAATCTTTCGTATCAATTATTAAATCACTCTTTGTCGGCGGTCCCATAAATATATGGGGGCCGCCTAGTACATCAGGGGGCCGCCCTATTTAAATGGACCACCTCCAGAAAAGGTTTTCGGACTAGATCATTTGTATCAAATCACCAATCAAGTTTTACGCAATATACGAAGTGTCGATAATGGATTTACAATAACTAGTGCATATTCTACCAATATATCCACACTCACAATGTTTACTACAAAGAGCAACACAACCATGACTAACACAACATAGACAACAATTCACACACTCATAAGCACAATGCAAGTGTAATAGTAAAGCGATAAATGTAAAGACATAAGTAAAGAGAAAGGTAAAAGAAAATGTAAACGACACGATGATTTATGATGGTTCGGTCACGAAGCTCCTCTTCGCCCTACTATACTCCTCGAGTATCTAACTTGAGAGTTACTTCACCGATCAACAAGCTCCCTTTCGGCGGAGAAAACCTTATACCAATGCTTACATTATTTTCCGACACTAAGCTAGATGTCGAGTCCTTCTTCTGGTACAACCAAGCCCGTTATGTTTTATGGCCCAACATAACAAACCTTGTGTTTTATGGCCTAAACACATAAACCGCGTCGCTTACATTATTTTGTGACACTAAGCTAGATGTCGAGTCCTAACCTTAGCTAGAACAAATCTGTTAATACAAATAATGTCCAAAAACGTTATTTATATTTTTTGACCTCTCAATGTTTTGATAATAACAAAATGTGAAAACGTTTACGATAAAATTAAACGTTTATAAATTAATAATCATAAAATTCTATTTCTATGATTAATCACTTAAGGTATGGATAAATAAATCATTAAACATGATTAGTGATCAAAAAAATATTTTTTTTTAATCTTATACTTCCACAAAAATGTTTTTATAAAAATATAAAAACAAATT
>BQNB010024651.1:0-40901 GCA_026074375.1 Tanacetum coccineum
CTTCCAAGAGGCTCCCAAAACCTCTCACCTTGAAGCGGCTAAGCGTATCTTTCGATATATAAAAGGCACTACGCACTTAAGATTATGGTATCCTAAGGGGACCGACATAGAAATTGTATAATATGCCGACTCTGATTATGCGGGAGATTATGTGGACCAAAAAAGCACTAGTGGTATTTGTACGTTCGTAGGATGTTGTTTGACATCTTGGTTCTCGAAGAAACAAACTGCTCTTGCTATATCCACTACCGAAGCTGAATACGTAAGCGCCGGAAAGGCATGCCAACAAGCACTGTGGATGAAATAAGCTCTCATCGACTACGACCTACAACTTAACGACGTTCCCATCATGTGCGACAACAAAGGTGCCGTCCGTCGACAATATTGCCGACATTCTTACTAAACCCCTTAAACGTGAATCGTTTAACTATCTACGTCTTGGTTTAGGAATGATGGAACACATTCTATAAACCTTATGTGTCTGCTTCTTCTTCTTATAATTTCGATTCTAGTCCGTGTTCTATTCCGTGTCGTGACAACTTAAATACTTCATCCTAAGTACTTTAAGCACCTTTAATTCGCGAAATGCAAATTAAAACGTTACTCCTCTTCGTAAAATTTTCATCAAAAATTGAGTCCAAAACCCTTGCCTGAGGGCGGCCCCTCAATATATTTGGGACCGCCAGGAGATATGGGACCGCCATCAGCAGAACATAAAATGAACACTTGAACAAAAATTTTCAAAACACAAAAAACAAACACCCCCCTTCATGCTGCCATTGACGAACACACCTATTTCACTCAAAAACTCAAAATCAACCACTAAAACACGAATTGAAGATAAAATCAACATCCAACAATCATTCACAACATCTTAAAGATCATCAATTATAAGTCATTTCATCTATTTTTCTGTTCAATTGATCTAGGTTTTTTTTTTCATGATAACACCAAAAATTGAAATTGGGGATTTTCCATTTTTCTTTCAATTTTGTACAATTAGAATTACTAGGATACAATGTACAACTAATATGCTTCCCGTAGACATAGGATTTGCACATATTAGTGAGTTTATAGAAAAATTGATTTTGAACTAAAACCCCAATTTTATTTTTAAATCACTCACGTTAGGAACACAATAAAATTATGGTTATGCATTGTTAATCCAACCCAAAAACGTTTTTAAACACATGCATAATGATCTTATGAACAAATTTCGAGATACGTAATTCATACGTGTCGACTTGTTTGGATGAGCAAAATCAAATTAAGGAGCGTTTGGATTAACTCTTAGGATGTTATTTTTAGGTTGAGTTAATCGTTACTCCACATTTGTTGCATATAGGCAAACACTAGACACAAGCTTAAAACTTCAATACAAGCATAAGCAATTAAAAAATGATTTTATTTGTGTCATTTTAGGTAACAATGCCTCGAAAATCATCTGAAGACTACAAAAATACAAGACATTATATCCCTAAAATCTCACATGAATTCCGTACTCCAATAAGAGAAAAAATAATGAACCTTGAAGAACGCTATATCCATGAGGGTCGGGTGGTTTCATTTTGTTGAGTTCGAATGTCTCCTTGAAATCAATGAAAAAATTTATCCTCGCTTCATACTCGAGTTCTATAGTTAATATCAAATCAATTATTCCGACGAAGGTCAAATGTTTGTCGAATTTGTGATTCAAAATCAACTCTTCTCCTACTCTCTTGAAAATTTTGCTCAAATTCTTGACATTCCTTGTGAAGGCGCGTGTGTCTTTACCGATAGATGGAGACTTGATGAGTTAGCATATGGTATCCCTTCGGATGGTCCATATCAAACCAACCCTCCTTCCACTGAGGACATCATTTCATCTATTCGAATTGATTGAGAAGGTCAAGTCCGTCGCATCCGTCATGAGGAAGAGATTGATGTTCTTGAATATCAAATTCTCACTCGTGAAATCGTGTCAACTTTGAAGCCTTTAGAGGAAATCATTCGGGAAAACGTCTTCTGTCTGGGGGGTAATCGGGATCATGTTCCCACTTGTCTTTGTTTTATGCTTTATTGTGTTGTACACTCCGAAAAATTTAATCTTGCCTATTACATGGCGAAACGAATGGAGTGGGTCACTAAGCAAGCTAGGTTAATTCTACCCTATGGTATGCTATTAACCCGTTTGTTTAAATTCATCATGAATGAATGCCCGAGTTGTACAACGAGTCCTATGTCTTGTATGATCGTGTCATGAACCCTCTTGCCGCTCAACTAGAGCGAGAACCCAGAAGGGATCGTGGCACGAGAAGAGGTCATCCATCCACTTCCTCCTCCACCTTCGATCAACCATCCTCATCTCATCTCAATGATGATGATGGAAATGACGAAGGGACCTCACATGCAAGCACTCCTTCCCCCATTCGTTATGTCAATTCCTTAACAAATCAAGTTCCTCAAGGTTTTCAAAACCCACCTAACATTGACCCTCACTTGGAACTATTTTACACCCGCCAAACTGAAATCATCAACCGTCAAGTACAATTACGAGATGAGCAGCGTGGTGGAGTAAGGTCAATCAAAAAAAGTCTCAGAAGGTTGTGGAGAAACATAAAGAAATGAGTTGTGAGGGAAATTGCTTTATGACATTATTATCTATATTATTTACTAATCTATTATGCTTAGGTATTTAAACTCATGGTACTTATTAGTAACTTAGTACTTAGTATAGGCAACTTAGCTTGCCATGGATGATCTTTTGATTTTATCATCCTAAACCAATGCTTGCATTCACCTCGATAGACTCTTTGCTATAGATATGATATTATGCATGCTTATCTTTTGATAAATTTGCCTACATATGCTTCCCTCATAGAACTCAAGATAATTGATATTGTGAAGTTAGATAATAAGTATTAGATGATTCATGATGAAATAGGATTGACTAAAAAAGGGAAATTTAGAAATTTTTAAATACAGCATATCAAGAAATTCTGGAAAAAGTTTCATGTCTTCAGAAAACGGCCCTCTAAAATACTAGGCGGCCCCCTAATATATATAGGACCGTCGGGTATTTAAGGGACCGCCATCTGAGGTTACGGATTCTTCTACTGTGACCCCCTGAATTTTTGTGCAGTTGACCACTGTCCCATCTAGGCCTAGCTATAATTTCTGCATTTTGACAAACACTTTTTGGAATCTAAAACTTCAAACCCCATGCCTTACTTTTTCAATTCATCCCTTCCTCCTAAAATCATGAACTCTTCTCTATCCCTTCACCACTCACATTCTCTTTCACCTCAAACTTCCATGAATACACAAGCCTCTTCTTCCCATGGGTTCAAGAAAATCAAACTAACAATCATACCACCAAAGCAACTATCTGTTGACCTAACTAGTGACAATGAAAACCACTCCACAACTATCTCCCATAACAACCTCTTCTTCTCCAACTCCTCCAAATGCACCATCCAAAACCACATCAACCAAAGAAACCACCGCAAGTCATGAAAACACCTCATCTTCCTTTCAATCAAAGCTACAAGTGTCACCACCTCCTACAAATGAACCAACCACTCCTCAACCTCAAAATCATTTTCTTCAAAACTTAATGGATGTTCCTCCTAGGCCATCTAATCCTCAACCTCTCCAAAGCATTCCTTCATTAGATATCACTCTATCACTATCACCAATCACACCTCTTGAAAATCTCTTAAGTCCATCTTCACCATCACCACCACCACCTCAACCTCCTATCATAGGACATCCACTCTAATACAACTATCATGACTATCATGGATCAACTTGTATTTGTTGCTTCTATAACCGTAACCTCCATTTAAACCTTCGAGATGAGATGAACATTATGTTTGCTCATCTTGAGTTTCTCCTAACCACCGCCTTCACAACCTGTTTTCCACCTCAACCATAGACGCTTTTCAAATGGCCTAATAATGGATAACCCAAAGACATTTTGTTTAAAAGTCATGTCTATGAATCATGAGTTTTCTAGGATTAATGTATTTTTAGAGTCATGTTCACCTATGCTTTAATATGTTTTGTCATGTTATGATTATCTTATGTTGTATCATCACATATTGTCCTCTATGGCTATATATGATCTTTCTAGAAATTTAAAATCACTTTATTTATAAGTTTCTAAAATGTGGATTATACTCTTGAGATATTTGTTATGCTATGTTGGTTTGAACTTGTACTCCTAAATTTGTTTTGTAGCAAACAAATTATTGTAAGATTGATCTCTTGGTGCCCCGAACAAGGGGGAGCTTACATAAAGGGGGAGTCTTCAATCGTCGATTTCTTTTTCTCTACTACAATTCGACGATCAACCTTTTTGGATTTGACAAAAAGGAGGAGAAATAGAATTAAACTTATTAGTAATTTATTTATAAACTTCTATTTTTATACTAAATGAGTTTATATTTTGTCATCATCAAAAATGGGGAGATTGTTAATACAAATAATGTCTAAAACGTTATTTATATTTTTCTACCTCTCGATGTTTTGATAATAACAAAATGTAAAAACGTTTACGATAAAATTAAACGTTTATAAATTACTAATAGTAAAATTCTATTTATAAGATTAATCACTTAAGGTATGGATAAACAAATCATTAAACACGATTAGTGATTAAGAAAATATTTTTCTTAAACCTTAAATTTCTACAAAAGTGTATTTACAAAAATACATACACAAAATATTTATTCATAAAAGAAATGTTTTATTAAAACAATAAATTTAAAATTAGATTTTTCCCTCCAAAATGGAAGGTTCCAAAACAGATAACACCTTCCCTACAAAAAGACAAAAGAGGAGCGTACTCTACGGGCGGCCCCCTTATAGGCCTGGCGGCCCCATAACATATTAGGGACCACCAGGACCGCCATCAGAGTAACGGCTCTTTTTGTCTTATATAAATACTAGGCCACCCCATCTGAAAAACACAACCTCTTGCCACGAATGTTCTCAGATCTACTTTTATCTCTTCTTTCTTTCTTTCTCAAACACATATCTTGATCACTAACATATCTTGATCTTGTTTCAAGTGATTAATTCCCTCTTCCTCCCTTCTTCTAATCAAGTGAAAGAGAAGAACAATCGTATTCATCTAGAAACGAATTGTTATCAAGTGATCTCTTTCCTCTTCCTCAAGATCATAAATCTTTATTATATTTTCTTTGTGGTGTTGTATAAATTAGATTGTGTGTAGATCCAATAGTGTAAATTGTGTATTTGTATGAATTGGATTGTGTGTCAATCCAAGAGTATAAATCTTGTGAGTGTGTAAAGACTTAGTGAAGTCTTAGATTGGTTCTAGCTAAGATTAGGACTCGACATCTAGCTTAGTGTCGGAAAAGAAAGTAAGCGACGTGTAAACAGTTTTCTCCGCCTAAAGGGAACCTGTTGACATAGTGAAATCTCGAGTGGAGTACTCGGGGAGTGGAGTAGGGCGAAGAGGTGCTTTGTAGCTGAACCACTATAAATCTTGGTGTCTTGGTTTGATTGTTTCTTTCCTTATCTCTTTATATTGTTATTGTTTATTTAGTTCATTACATTATATAGTTTATTGGATTCTATTGTTGATTTGATTGATCATCTCGAATCAATACCATTTTATAAGCAAAGTCTTAAAACGGATATTAATCGGTAAACTTTCAAACCCCCCCCACCTTCTTGTTTCTCCTACACTTTCCATCCCTTCATCCCAGAAAAAAGTCTCATTGAAAATCTTACCTCCAGCATATTTTCCTACTCTTTTTTCGAAGGAAAACTAGTGGCCCTGTTTATTAATCTTATAGAAAACATGAAAAGGCTCACGGTCGATACGATACCCAAGCTATGACAGTAAAGTTCAAACATAGTCAAACGGTTCATTCCTAGGGGTACTAGTTGAGAAATATGGACTCTGAAGTGTTTAATTACGCCTAAAAGGAGGGTAGAAAAAGGAACCCTCAATCCATAAAACTTAAAAAAACTGTTCGTATAACCCTATATGGTCATCCGGTAACTTGTCCATCGTCCCGCCCTTCCGTAGGAGCACAAGGATGCAGGTCTAGCGGAACGTTATATTTTCTGACCAAGTTTTTCACGTCTTCTCCGGTCATCTTAGACTCATGACATTGCATATCGAACTTCGGGACAACGACAACATCAGTGACACCACTTTCCTCGGCCATATTTTCAAGATACCGGAAGGAAGTACAATGTTAGGAAAAGATAAACAAAGGACGGATATATACCTCAGAACAAATGGCCAGAAGTCTTAATAGGTCGTTCGGGAGAAGAGTAAAAACACGCAGTAAAAATAAGAGGGGACCGCTATTTATAGGAGAAAAGTGGGACATGGAAGCGTCGCATCTTGTCAGAATGATGATGTGGCTCAATGATAGTCGTTCATGGGAAATTAAAGGACACGTGTATGATCATGCTTCCCGAAGACCATGCGTAGTGACGTTTAGGTTTTAACATTTGCGTAATAATGGCTTTTATCTCATTATGTCGGTAAAAAAACAAAAAAACAACAGAGACGGAAAGCAAGCGAGAACTTCGGAGAACAACATGTAAGTATCATATCATTAGTCTTCAACTAATAACATGATACTAGGGGGACATGTCGCCGTATATACCGGAGGGACCCAAACCGGAGGGCACCATCCTGTCGGAGGGTACCTTCCGAAAGAACTTAGTAAATAACACTTGAAGGGCCAGGATCTCTCTCAGACCATCAGTCCATAACCAGCACTCAAGGCAGCGCCGCCGTTCTAGAAATCACGGGATTGTGTTCCTCACGCAATCATACCATCAGACACCAGCCTAAGGGTAGTTCGGCGCGACCTTTCCCGAGATGTCAGGAACAGTGTTTAAGCATAGTAGACCAGGTAGTATAAATAACCCCTCATTTACTACAGATCAGGTAGCGTTTACTGCACTTATACTTATTACTTACTTTCACGCCTTTCGGCTCTCATTGTATAATTACTCTCACGCCGGAGCTGGGTCTCGGGTCCCAACCTGAGGCGAGGCTAACGCATCTTTCTTTCTTATTCTCTGGGATTTAGCTTTGTTCCCTCTAGAAATAAGAAGGACCTCACATTTCACTCGTGGTACAGGAAATTACCTCGACAGTCAAAATTGTGTCTTGTGTTATGTACCATGTAGTTTATAAATTAACAAGTGTTTTGTAGATATCCTTTGGACCTATTGGTTGGTTGATGATTTCTGATATTTTTCCTTTACGGTTACGTGGGCGTGGACTGAGTATAGCTGTCCTTTTCAATTTTGGCGCAAATGCATACATTTTGCATTTTCTCGGTAGAGGTTGATGACATAAATAAGTACTTTATTATATCATTTATCCCATCTATTTTGTCCACTTTTATATAATTATTGCATTATTTGGTACTTAATTGCTTTAAAGTTGAAAAATGCAGTAATTCAAGAGTGTTTTGTGAAGATAAGCTAAAAGACGCATAGTTTTGGAGTAAAAAGAGACATTTGAAGATTGTTGAATTTTCACCATACGCCATATCCAATAAAGTGATACGCGTTTCAGCGCCAAGGACTTCAAAAAAACGCGGTGTGACCCAATTCCCTAATACGGCTATTCACTCTGTCTACATCCGCCAGTATCACATTGAAGATAATATTGAAGATACAGTATTATCATGTAAAATTGGAATGATATCAATGATTTATTACGAAGTAGCGCGCACTCTAAAAGGAATCCAGCCCAATATGCCGTATCGACCTTGCCAGATACGGCGTATCGAGTCTTTTTCAGACACTATAAATAGAAGACTCAAAAATGAGTTTTCAGTGTGCAATATCATATTCTTTATACCATACTCATTAAAGACGAATTTTAGAAGAGAAGATCAGCCACCAAGGTCAAGCATTGATCACGAATCCATAGAAGACATCGTGTAATTTTTACTCTCTTAATCGTTCGATTTTAATTGTTTGATTACGCTTGTATAATTACAATGGTTGTGGGCTAATACCCTCGGGTATTAGCCATCTTAATGAAAGTTCAATGTTTGGTTTGTTTTAAAATCGATTTCTTAATTTATCGTTGATTGTTTAATTATGTTTATCACCTCATACTTGTTTATGTGTTTGAATATGCGACCTATCATTCAACTGGATCTAGTGATACGGACCAAGTAATCTAGATACCGGGATAGCTCTCCATATCGTGTTTCATATTACTGGACCAATAGGATCACAAATAACGTTCTGTCTTTGTCTTTGAATTATGAGCTTAGTTGGACCGGTAGGTGACCCGTTTATGTTTCAGCAATCATGCTCTTAATTTACTGATAAAGATTGGAATAGTGGACTACCAGTATATAAAACACCGTCAAACAATAAGTGGGTAAAGTCCCGTTGGGCTAGGGTTTTAACAGGATCACCACTGCTTTAATTCTCTAAGATAGATTATAATTAAACTAAAGGATGCTTTATGCGGATGCGTTAATTGTGACAGGATTAATCGTGTCTAGGTCTTAGGATGATGTCCCGCCTAAGTCTTAAGAATGATATGCCGCTTCGAGATAAGTAAATCATTGCACTAAAACAAACAAACCAGCATTGAACCGGATTTAATATGGCTAATACAGTTTTTTATCATTTGGCTTGTACCGCTTTTCTATCTTCTAATCTTCTTCTTTTATGTTTATTGTGTATTGAATTGGTATTTGTTTCCACCAAACCTGTGCCAGTCTCTCAGGCTGAAAACCCCCATATCATCAGACAACGTACATAGCATAGGTTTAACCAGTAAATAGACTAATTAAAATACTGATAGAATATAGGATTAATGTTCCACTCTTAGTGTTCGACACCCTACTTACCGCGAACTACATCTTGACTGGGTACGCTGCTCGTTAAAGTGTTGTTTTACGTTTGTCAGCTAAATATAAAATTAAAATAATCAAATAATTGACCCTACACGACAACACATCAGGTTTTTAGCGCCGCTGCCGGTGAGTGAATTAATTAAACCTTAATCTTATTATTATTTCTAACCACTAATTAATTCGTTTAGTTTAATCTATTTATTTAAATTCTGTTTGTATTTATTCGCATTTGTGTTTTAAATTGTTTGTTTAAATTCTCGCATTTATTTTTTTTAAATAGTATTCTGTTTTGATTGATCACCTGATACGTCGTATCCACCAGTTGGATAAGACGTATGAAACCTTCTGACCAGGACAGCGTATTGAGTTTTACTGTCTAAACGGCGTATCTGTTTTCCAAACAATACGGCGTATTCAGTTAACTCTATACGGCGTACTGATATTCAACAGACCTATACGGCGTATTCAGATTAATTGAATTCGGCGTATCTGTCAACTGATATAGTAGCAAACGCAATTCTCTATTATCGATTTCCTGTTTTATGTGCTCCCTTTCCCAAGGGCACATCCTACTGATTATTTATGCTTAACTGCAGGAAACCATTGACAAAGAAACCACCATGGCGGAACCAAATGACTACATCACCGCTACCCGAAAGAATTTCATCTCTAATGACAACGAAGGAAGAATGGTCGAGAAATGTATCGTTGAAATACAAGGAACATTCTTAGTGAAGATACGCAATGATGCTTTTAATGGGATGATGGGGAAAACGCATACGAACACATCAATAAATTTCTCAAAATTGTTGGGCCAATCAAAATCAATGGGTTGACTCAAGACCGATTCAGGCTTAGTATTTTCCTTGTTTCACTCGCAGGAGCTGCATATGAATGGTTTACAAAGGAGTGTATAGGCTTAATCACTACTTGGGATAACATGCTTGAAAAGTTCATCCTAAAATTCCACCATCTTTCTAATCACAATGAAGAAGAAACCGAGGAGAATAACAACCCCAACGAAACAGACAATGTTCCCGAAATCTTTAGGATAGAAGGAAACCTATTTGACTTTGAAACACCCTTGTGCAAGGCATACCACGAATTCAACCGCCTCCTAAAAATTGACATTGATCTGTTCACTTATGATATACAAAACTTCAAAACTTATGATGAATATAAACGAGAGTTGAATGATGACAAGGCAAAGGGTACTGAAAATCCGTGGTCAGAAAATGGGGTACCATTCCAGCTATGTGATCATATATGCGAACCCTACCGCTTTAAGAATGGAGGAACTAAATGGCCCACATGTACATCTGACATAGATGGTTTCTGTAATGGTGGGGAACTGCTAGGAATGGTTCAAATAGGAAGCATGACCTATTTTCAAGATCACAGGTGATATGATGAACTAGCTGATGGTAAACTAAAAGATGAAACCTTAGCACTTAAGGCTAAAATAGAAGGATCATGGGGAGGCGCAACTCCCCGGGGTGGTAAAGTTCGGCATATGGTTGAAGAGCTGCTTTGAAAACTTCCACGAGCTAGAATATGAAGTACTGGTAAAACTACAAGAGTGTTGGTGGAAAGTGAATGCTCACGAGATCGCTCCATTTACTCGTATGGAAAATTTCGGACGGGGACCATATGCGAATATAAAATCCGAATGGGCCAACAATCCTTATCTTGACATCAACCGTACATTTAGATGGGATTATGAAGCAAGCAACACCGGTTGTACTCAAGAAAACCAAGAACATAAGGGTGATCTAATTCCTGAACCATCGAACTACAAGGTCAGGAGATTCGAGATGATAAAATACTCAATCGATGATGATGAGGAGTACATTACCATAAAAGAGTTCAAACACCTCAAACATTCAAAGGATTACCTTAATGCTTATCGAGAACTTTTATGTCTCATTAATGAAGGATAGGTCGTGACAACACCAGAAGAATGAAAGAAAAGAAAAAGGTCGAACTTAAAGACTAGCTGAAACAAAAGTGCTTCCAGAGAGACAACCCGATCATTTTAATTGATTTTTACATTTTAATTATTTGTTGCACAAGTCTGTCTTCCCAAACACTCAATACGGCGTATCGAACCCCTCTGGATACGACGTATAGAGATGTCTGGTCGTTATCAGTTTTTAAAAACTTAATATTTAATTTCCAGTAATTTAATTATTTCTACAAGAACAATACGGCGTATCCTAGGGTTTGGGATACATCGTATTGATCCATGTACAGTTGTGTGTTTAATTTTTTTCTTGTACCATTGTAGTGAGATAGAATTTGCACTTGTCTTCTAATCTCTTATACAAGACCTTGCTGAAACTATGATGTGGTATATGCTGAAAAAGATATGTGTTGAACTTATTCGGGCATGCTGAAGCCCTAGTCAACACACTTTTTGCTCACAGACTCATCTTGGAGAATTATCACGACCAAAACATCAGGGAGTTTTCCGTTCTAATTCTATTTCCCCTTATTATTTAATTGTTTTATCTATACAACGAGGACGTTGTATAATTTAAGTGGGGGATGGAGAATTAGAACGCACTTGTCTTCTTTTTTACAAAATAACATGCTACGAGCTTAAAAGTGCTTAAAACGGCCAAAATTTAATTTTTTTTCAGCATGACTTCTGTAAAAATCACTAGTTACATTACCTAGCGCACTATAACCCTTGATACATATTGTGAGAATTAAGCCTATTCCGTTTCCAACTGTCTACTAAAATTTCACAAAATTATGAGTGTGTCGGTGATGTAGGGACTTTAGAACTTAGCCTGGTATATCACTCGAGACCGCCATGATTAGTACTATGGATTTAGACGGAAGAACATGTTCAACTGATAAATTTCTAGGATTAAACCAAGTAGCCTACATGTCGTAAAAATAACTAACCACACTGGTTAGTTAAATCCCGTGTAACCCTTGATTACTTTCATTTTAGAGTAAAATCTCCTAGAACAACCTGTTGAGCCATTCCTTTCTTTTTCTACACCATATTATATGTTTCGTTACACCTTTGTACCTTAGCCTACCGTGTAGATTAAGCCTATTTTTCCATGTTGCTAGTTGCTTTCGTGTAAAGTTTTGTATTTCCTGTGTCAAAGTGAAATTTTTCTATCTCTGTAATGGTCGGGAAATTGCACAATGCAATGGGAAAAATATGTAGCTCGTAAGTTTCGCTACTTTCGCGATTATGAATCATGTCCGAAAAAGAAGTACTACAAAGAAAAGATTATCCGGATGAATTATGAAAGTGAAGACGGTGAAATTAAACCGAGATTTATGATGTATTGTTTAAAAAAAGAGAAGGAAGAAAAATAGTCGTTTCAAAAGAAGTTTATACCGAAGGAATTACTTAGAAGGATCGATTATTCGTTGATACGTTACAAAAATCAACGATGTAAAGTCTTGTAAGAAGTGGCCGATATCACCACTTATGTAAAAGTATGTAAAGAGCGGGATGTAAGGGAAGTTGACCGTTATGGGAACGCCAACTTAGGTTGTCTTTGTCATTTCTGTGATCGAGGCGTCTGTCTATATGTTCGAGTCTTTGTCATGGAACGGTCGGGGGAAAGTTACTAGCAACCGTACCTTATTTGTTGGCTTAATCTATTTGTTTTGTGAATTTTACTTAACACCCATTTTACTTCCCTTTCCTAGCAACTAACCTTAGTGTCTACTCGAACGAGGACTTGTTCGAGCATGCATGTCTATTCCGTCGTTACGGCCATGTATGCATGTCTCAGCTGCCTTGTTGGATGACGACTTTTGGTGAAAGTTAGAAGCTCTTTACCCTATATCATTCTTCATCCTAACCGCTGGTTAAACACGAACAAGGATATGTTCGGATTATATATGTCTATTCCGTCGATACAGCCGTGTATGTATGATACAGCTGTCTTGTTGGTGTGGTACTTATGGTGAAAGATTGTTGAATGATCAACCGTAAGCCTTCTTAACCTAATTTAGCTTTTGACTTGTTCTTTCTCAGCTTTGGCGGTGGAGATGTGTATCCTTGCCAAGCCTATGATACGAAGCTAATCACGACTGAGCAATTGAGCGTACTACTTAAATGTTGCGCCCTAGATTAGTTGAGTGATCTGAGTGTTTTCATATTTCGTGACGAGCTTGGTTATGTACAGGTGATTAGGAGAAAATGATGCTTAAACAGAAAATCCTCAACTTCGGTTAGGATAAATTTTCATAAACTGAAACTTTTTCTAAAGTCTACTTGATGATAAGTAGGATTCAAGTGGGGGATATTTGATGACATCAAATAATGTCACTTTATTATATCATTTATCCCATCTATTTGACCCACTTTTATATAATTATTGCATTATTTGGTACTTAATTGCTTTAAAGTTGATAAATGCAGTAATTCAGGAGTGTTTTGTAAAGATAAGCTAAAAGGCGCATAATTTGGAGCTAAAAGATGACATTTAAAGATTGCTGAATTTTCACCAATACGCCGTATCCAACTAAAGAGATACGGTGTATTAAAACGCGTTTGACCAATTCGCAATATGGCATATTCACTATGTCTACATACGTCGTATCCATAAAGATAACTATTCAAAGATACAGTAAATCAAGTAAATTGAGAATGATATCAATGATTTATTACAAACATAGCGCGCACTCCAAAGAATCCAGCCAAATACGCCGTATCGACCTTGATGGATATGGCGTATCGAGTCTTTTTCAGACACTATAAATAGAAGACTCAAAAATGAGTTTTCAGTGTACAATATCATATTCTTTATACCATACTCATTAAAGACGAATTTTAGAAGAGAAGATCAGCCACCAAGGTCAAGTATTGATCACGAATCCATAGAAGACATCGTGTAATTTTTACTCTCTTAATCGTTCGATTTTAATTGTTTGATTACGCTTGTATAATTACAATGGTTGTGGGCTAATACCCTCGGGTATTAGCCATCTTAATGAAAGTTCAATGTTTGGTTTGTTTTAAAATCGATTTCTTAATTTATCGTTGATTGTTTAATTATGTTTATCACCTCATACTTGTTTATGTGTTTGAATATGCGACCTATCATTCAACTGGATCTAGTGATACGGACCAAGTAATCTAGATACCGGGATAGCTCTCCATATCGTGTTTCATATTACTGGACCAATAGGATCACAAATAACGTTCTGTCTTTGTCTTTGAATTATGAGCTTAGTTGGACCGGTAGGTGACCCGTTTATGTTTCAGCAATCATGCTCTTAATTTACTGATAAAGATTGGAATAGTGGACTACCAGTATATAAAACACCGTCAAACAATAAGTGGGTAAAGTCCCGTTGGGCTAGGGTTTTAACAGGATCACCACTGCTTTAATTCTCTAAGATAGATTATAATTAAACTAAAGGATGCTTTATGCGGATGCGTTAATTGTGACAGGATTAATCGTGTCTAGGTCTTAGGATGATGTCCCGCCTAAGTCTTAAGAATGATATGCCGCTTCGAGATAAGTAAATCATTGCACTAAAACAAACAAACCAGCATTGAACCGGATTTAATATGGCTAATACAGTTTTCTATCATTTGGCTTGTACCGCTTTTCTATCTTCTAATCTTCTTCTTTTATGTTTATTGTGTATTGAATTGGTATTTGTTTCCACCAAACCTGTGCCAGTCTCTCAGGCTGAAAACCCCCATATCATTAGACAACGTACATAGCATAGGTTTAACCAGTAAATAGACTAATTAAAATACTAATAGAATATAGGATTAATGTTCCACTCTTAGTGTTTGACACCCTACTTACCGCGAACTCCATCTTGACCGGGTACACTGCTCGTTAAAGTGTTGTTTTAGGTTTGTTGGCTAAATATAAATTTAAAACTTGATAATCAAATAATTGACCCTACACGACAACACATCAGAGGTATATGAATATTTTTCAGGTCTCTGTGTCTTCACATATAATCTGTTACTCAAAAGATGTAGCAATTTTATACTACCACTGTCATAAGCATCTATATCAAATAACGTTGTTATTTTATTATTTTGGTTTGTGATGAGAGACATTGCTTAGGGCTGGAATACTTTTCTTCATCTTTGGAGGGATAGCAGTCGTGTCTCTCTTTTTCATTTTCTTTATTATACTCGAAACAAAAGGGCTCACTCTTCAGGAGATTGAGGCTATACTTCTATAGAAGGAAATCATGTGTGGTTCCTCTTGGTGTAAAGCATGTCACAATCCATTTCACTTATACAACAAATTAGTAAGCCCTTCGCTTCTTCTAGGCCGGGTGTGTATACCAATCATTAGTTTATAAGTATATATTGTAACTTTTAAGTTTTGTACTCGAAAATTTTGTTCCAGCTTCTTCTTATTCACAAATTGTATCTATTCTCCTTATTATTATGTTATTTTAGTTGAATTGGTTTTTAACTATATTTCTGTTGGATGGTGAAAACCCTGTAGCTTATGATTATTATTCATGCACTTTTTTTAAAGATTACATGAGAAACTCTAATGAACCCTAATGGACCCAAAGCCCATAGACCGGGCTTGAGCCAACTAATTTATCATCTAATACTCCCCCACGGTCCGAGCGGCGAAATCGCGAAAGCTCAGACTGGAGAGAAAACACAAAATATTAAAGCTAAGTAAAACCTAATTTGCAGCACCGTCTTCATATCGTATCAAGCATCAACAAAAGCGTCACACACATAGACATCAGTAGTTGTTGAAGAAATCCGCCAACATGCGGAGAAAAATCTTCAAGCGAACTAATAAACATAGATAAAACAAAGATTTTTTTATATGAGATAACCCAAAGTATCCCCAAACATAAAGGATAACCCAAAGTATCCTAATAATTGTGTGAATTTATGACTTAGCACAAATCACCAACACAAATAACAATTGTGTATATTTGTGACCTAGCACAAATCACCAACACAAATAACAATCGTGTGGATTTATGACATAGCATAAATTACCAACACAAATAAAAATAAATAGACGATCCTGTGGATCTGTGACCTAGCACAAATCACCAACATAAATAAAAATAATTGATTCGTCTGATAGCACACACTTATATAGCAACCCTAATACAGATCCTGACCGAATGCCCTTGACTAGATGGTTTCTGTAATGGTAGGGAACTACCAGGAATGGTTCAAGTGGGAAGCATGACCTATTTTCAAGATCACAGGTGATATGATGAACTAGCTGATGGTAAACTAAAAGATGAAACCTTAGCACTTAAGGCTAAATAAAAGGATATGGGGAGGCGCAATCCCCGGGGGTTGGTAAAGTTCGGCTTTATGGTTTGAAGGAGATTGCTTTGAAAAACTTCCACGAGATAGAATATGAAGTACTGGTAAAACTACAAGAGTGCTGGTGGAAAGTGAATGCTTATGAGATCGCTCCATTTACTCGTATGGAAAATTACGGACGGGGACATATGCGAATATTACAAATCCCGTATGGGACAACAGTACTTATCTTGACATCAACCGTAATTTAGAAATTAAAACATGGGGATTATGAAGCAAGCAACACGGTTGTATCAAAGGAAAACCAAGAAACATAGGGTGATCTAATTCTGAACCATCGAAAACTACCAGGTCGGAGATTCGAGATGTGATAAAATATCAATCGATGTTGATCGAGGAAGTACATTACCATAAAAGAGTCCGAACACCTCAAACATTCAAAGGATTGCCTTAATGCTTATCGAGAACTTTTATGTCTCATTTTGAAGTACTTGTCGTGACAACACCAGAAGGAATGGGGGGAAAAAAGAAAGGAAAAAAGGTCGACTTAAAGATAGCTGAAACAAAGTGCTTACAGTAGGAAGACACACGATCATTTTAATGATTTTTACATTTTCTAATTATTTGTTGCACAAAAGTCTGTCTTCACAAAAACAATCAATTACGGCGTATCGAACCCCTCTGGATACGGCGTATTGAGTGTATGGACGTTATCAGTTTTTAAAAAACTTATTATTTTATTTCCAGTAAATTTAATTATTTCTACAAGAACAATACGGGTTTCTTAGGGTTTGGGGATACATCGTCTTGATCCATGTACAGTTGTGTGGTTTAATTTTTTTCTTTGTACCATTGTAGTGTGATAGGATTTTGCACTTGTCTTTAATCTATTATACAAGGGCTTGCTGAATACTATATGAGGTCTTATACTGAAAAAGATATGTGTTGAAACTTATTTTCGGCATGCTGAGCCCTAGTCAACACATCTTTTGCTCAAGGTGCAGCTTGGAGAATTATCACGGCCAAAAAAACCATCAGGCGAGTTTTCCGTTTAATTCTATTTCCCCTTATTATTTAATTGTTTTATCTATACAACGAGGACGTTGTATAATTTAAGTGGGGGATGGAGAATTAGAACGCACTTGTCTTCTTTTTTACAAAATAACATGCTACGAGCTTAAAAGTGCTTAAAACGGCCAAAATTTAATTTTTTTTCAGCATGACTTCTGTAAAAATAACTAGTTACATTACCTAGCGCACTATAACCCTTGATACATATTGTGAGAATTAACGCCTATTCCGTTTTCCACATGTCTACTAAAATTTCATCAAAATTTGAGTGTGTCGGTGATGTAGGGACTTTAGAACTTAGGCGGTTATCATCGAGACGCCATGATTAAGTATATGGATTTAGACGGAAGAAATGTTCAACTGATAACTATCTTGGATTAAACACAAGTAGACTTCCATGTCGTAAAATAATAACCACACGCGTTTAGTTAAAAATCCGTGTAACCTTGATTACTTTCATTTTAGAGTAAAATCTCCTGAACAACTGTTGAGCCCATTCCATTTTTTTCTATACCATATTAAATGTTTTTCGTTACACCTTTGTACTTAGCCTAACCGTGTAAGATTAAGCTTATTTTTCTTGTTGCTAGTTGCTTTCGTGTAAGTTTTGTATTTCCTGTGTTCAAGTGAAAATTTTTTCGATCTCTGTAATGGTCGGGAAATTGCACAATGCAATAGGAAAAATATGTAGCTCGTAAGTTTCGCTACTTTCGCGATTATGAATCATGTCTGAAAAAGAAGTACTACAAAGAAAAGATTATCCAGATGAATTATGAAAGTGAAGATAGTGGAATTAAACCGAGATTTATGATGTATTGTTAAAAAAAAGAGAATGAAGAAAAATAGTGGTTTCAAAAGAAGTTTATACCAAAGGAATTACTTAGAAGGATCAGTTATTCGTTGATATGTTGCAAAAATCAACGATGTAAAGTCTTGTAAGAAGTGGCCGATATCACCACTTATGTAAAAGTATGTAAAGAGCAGGATGTAAGGGAAGTTGACCGTTATGGGAACGCCAACTTAGGTTGTCTTTGTCATTTCTGTAATCGAGGAGTCTGTCTATATGTTCGAGTCTTTGTCATGGAACGGTCGAGGGAAAGTTACTAGCAACCGTACCTTATTTGTTGGCTTAATCTATTTGTTTTGTGAATTTTACTTAACACCCATTTTACTTCCCTTTCCTAGCAACTAACCTTAGTGTCTACTCAAACGAGAATTTGTTTGAGCATGCATGTCTATTCCGTCGTTACGGCCATGTATGCATGTCTCAGATGCCTTGTTGGATGACGACTTTCGGTGAAAGTTAGAAGCTCTTTACCCTATATCATTCTTCATCCTAACCGCTGGTTAAACACGAACAGGGATATGTTCGGATTATATATGTCTATTCCGTCGATACAGCCGTGTATGTATGATACAGCTGTCTTGTTGGTGTGGAACTTATGGTGAAAGACTGTTGAATGATCAACCGTAAGCCTTCTTAACCCAATTTAGCTTTTGACTTGTTCTTTCTCAGCTTTGGCGGTGGAGATGTGTATCCTTGCCAAGCCTATGATACGAAGCTAATCACGACTGAGCAATTGAGCGTACTACTTAAATGTTGCACCCTAGATTAGTTGAGTGATCTGAGTGTTTTCATATTTCATGACGAGCTTGGTTATGTACAGGTGATTAGGAGAAAATGATACTTAAACGGAAAATCCTCAACTTCGGTTAGGACAAATTTTCATAAACTGAAACTTTTTCTAAAGTCTACTTGAGGACAAGTAGGATTCAAGTGGGGGGATATTTGATGACATCAAATAATGTCACTTTATTATATCATTTATCCCCTTTATTTTACCCACTTTTATATAATTATTGCATTATTTGGTACTTAATTGCTTTAAAGTTGATAAATGCAGTAATTCAGGAGTGTTTTATAAAGATAAGCTAAAAGGCGCATAATTTGGAGCTAAAAGATGACATTTAAAGATTGCTGAATTTTCACCAATATCCTGTATCCAACTAAAGAGATACGGCGTATCAAAACGCGTTTGACCAATTCACAATATGGCGTATTCACTCTGTATACATACGTCGTATCCATAAAGATAACTACTCAAAGATACAGTAAATCAAGTAAATTGAGAATGATATCAATGATTTATTACAAACATAGCGCGCACTCCAAAGAATCCAGCCTAATACGCCGTATCGACCTTGTTGGATACGGCGTATCGAGTCTTTTTCAGACACTATAAATAGAAGACTCAAAAACGAGTTTTCAGTGTGCAATATCATATTCTTTATACCATACTCATTAAAGACGAATTTTAGAAGAGAAGATCAGCCACCAAGGTCAAGTATTGATTACGAATCCATAGAAGACATCGTGTAATTTTTACTATCTTAATCGTTCGATTTTAATTGTTTGATTACGCTTGTATAATTACAATGGTTGTGGGCTAATACCTCGGGTATTAGCCATCATAATGAAAAGTTCAATGTTTGGTTTGTTTTAATAATGATTTCTTAATTTTATAGTTGATTGTTTAATTATGTGATATAACCTCATACTTGTTTATGTGTTTGAGCTGGACCTATCATTCAACTGGATCTAGTGATATAGACCAAGTAATCTAGATATCGGGATAGCTCTCCATATCGTATTTCATATTACTGGACCAATAGGATCACAAATAACGTTCTGTCTTTGTCTTTGAATTATGAGCTTAGTTGGACCGGTAGGTGACCCGTTTATGTTTCAGCAATCATGCTCTTAATTTACTAATAAAGATTGGAATAGTGGACTACCAGTATATAAAACACCGTCAAACAATAAGTGGGTAAAGTCCCGTTGGGCTAGGGTTTTAACAGGATCACCACTGCTTTAATTCTCTAAGATAGATTATAACTAAACTAAAGGATGCTTTATGCGGATGCGTTAATTGTGACAAGATTAATCGTGTCTAGGTCTTAAGATGATGGCCCGCCTAAGTCTTAAGAATGATATGCCGCTTTTAGATAAGTAAATTATTGCACTAAAACAAACAAACTAGCATTGAACCGGATTTAATATGGCTAATACAGTTTTCTATCATTTGGCTTGTACCGCTTTTCTATCTTCTAATCTTCTTCTTTTATGTTTATTGTGTATTGAATTGGTATTTGTTTCACCAAACCTGTGCCTGTCTCTCAGGGCTGAAAAACCCCCTATCATAGACAAGTACATAGCATAGGTTTAACAGTAAATAGACTTAATTAAATTACTAATAGAAACATTAGGATTAATGTTTCCACTTTAGTGTTTGTACACCCTTACTTTACCGGGACTACTCCATCTTAAAAGGGTACAATGCATGCGTTAAGTATTGTTTTAGGTTTGTTGGCTAAACATAAATTTAAAACTTGATTATCAAATAATTGACCCTACACGACAACACATCAGAGGTATATGAATATTTTTCAGGTCTCTGTGTCTTCACATATAATCTGTTACTCAAAAGATGTAGCAATTTTATACTATCACTGTCATAAGCATCTATATCAAATAACGTTGTTATTTTATTATTTTGGTTTGTGATGACAAACATTGCTTAGGGCTGGAATACTTTTCTTCATCTTTGGAGGGATAGCAGTCGTGTCTCTCTTTTTCATTTTCTTTATTATACTCGAAACAAATGGGCTCAATTTCGGTGATTGAGCCTATACTTCTATAGAAGGAAAATCTTGTGTGGTTCCTCTTGGAGTAAAGCATGGTCCCACAATCCATTTCACTTATACAACAAATTAGTAAGCCCCTCGCTTCTTCTAGGCCGGGTGTGCATACCAATCATTAGTTTATAAGTATATATTGTAACTTTTAAGTTTTGTACTCGAAAATTTTGTTCCAGCTTCTTCTTATTCACAAATTGTATCTATTCTCCTTATTATTATGTTATTTTAGTTGAATTGGTTTTTAACTATATTTCTGTTGGATGGTGAAAACCCTGTAGCTTATGATTATTATTCATGCACTTTTTTTAAAGATTACATGAGAAACTCTAATGAACCCTATGGACCCAAAGCCCATAGACCGGGCTTGAGCCAACTAATTTATCATCTAATACTCCCCCAACGGTCCGAGCGGCGAAATCGCGAAAGCTCAGACTGGAGAGAAAACACAAAATATTAAAGCTAAGTAAAACCTAATTTGCAGCACCGTCTTCATATCGTATCAAGCATCAACAAAAGCGTCCACCACATAGAATCCGTAGTTGTTGAGAAATCCGCAAACATGCGGAGAGAAATCTTCAATGCGAACTAATAAACTTAGATAAAACAAAGATTTTTTTTTAGAGATGAACCCACAGTATCCCCAAACATAAAGGATAACCAAAGTATCCTAATAATTTGTCTGTGAATTTATGGACTTAGGCACAAATCACCATCACAAATAAACAACAATTGTGTATATTTGTGACCTAGCACAAATCACCAACACAAATAACAATCGTGTGGTGCAAAACAAACATATATTTGGCAGTTTTTGTCTGTTTTTGGTCATTTAAGCTCGTTTTTAGAGGTAAAAGATATGTGTAATTAAGCACTTATCAATAAACAATAAAACAATAAAACAATTATAACTTTTTTTATATGGATAAAAAATATAGCTCAGTAAATTCATTCACACTTATAGAAGCAACGAGGGAGCCTATGAAACATGTTTAATCTGAAACAGATAAAACCCATCGACATGCCATGTGATCATGGCAGCATAAATATCCAAAAAACAAAACAAAACAAGGGTTAAGAGAATCATGAAATCATCATGACATATTAATCCACATGAAACTACCAGATGAGAGGAGGATATTGCTTTGATTAAAGCTTGTGTGACGGTGAATAAATTATTTAAAATATTTAGGGTTTTTTTTGTTTTTTATTGGAATATGATAATTGAGAGGGTTAGGGTTTGATGGGGTGATTTAAGGGAGGCGGCTCAACATAGCCACCTAGGTCAGACCCGCTCTGATACCATGTTGGATGATAAAACCCCGTAGCTTTTGATTATTATTCATGCACTTTTTATAGAGATTACATGAGAAACTCTAATGAACCCTAATGGACCAAAAGCCCGTATACCGGGCTTCGAACAACTAATTTATCATCTAATAATTTCTACTCATTTACTTTCGCCTCGGATTACGATTTAATGTCAATCAATACTGTCAAATAGTTATACTGCTAAGGTAACACGTTCAAACGGGTCGAAAGTTTCGGAAGACGTACTTTTGATGCATGCAACATCAATCATAATTTTTGAACTTGGGTTATTATTATAGCATGTAGTTCTGTAATAATGCATAAATTGTAATTTGTTTGTAGCTTGATGTCACACCCCGCCAAGGCGAAAACACGAAGCGTAACGTCATGGGTATCATCACAACACAATGGTGTCATCAATAGAGAGAACTACAATGCATTAAACAAAACAAAACTGGACACAAAGTGTCATGACAATACCTAACACAAGAAAAAGGGGTCTTATATTGAAGCCAAAGAGCCACTCCAATACAAAGACATAAACAAAATATCCTAAAACCTAAAACATTCAATTAACATTCAAAGTACGATATGAAAACTAGGAGATAAACTTTGCATGCAAGCCTACGGTCTCACTAGTCAAGCTTCCTAACTTCACTTTCCTCAAGATGCTCACCTAAAAATGATGCTTAAAACGTCAACAAATATGTTGTTGAGAGTCATAGGTTCTAGACACACAATTATACTCATTTCACTGCGATTAACAAAACAAGGCACGACTATCACGACCCTATGCTAGCATGCAACAAAATCAAATCAACATATTTACGCACTGGGTAGGCGTACCCATCCAATCCCATGGTACCATAATCAACACTGAGTAGGCGTACTCATCTGATCCCAATCAATATCACAAATCACACTTTCCTATCCCAATCAATATCACAATTAACACTGAGTAGGCGTACTCATCCGATCTCATTCAATATCAACATGTAACACATAGTCATATAATAGTCATGTAATGTCCATACATAATTTAAAACACATAATCACAGCAATGAAACATTTCAAAACATTTGTATCATTTCCATCCAATAAAAACAGAAAAATAAGACTATGAAAACTCACCTGATGCACAGCTACGTCACAAATTCCTCACAATCAACTAAACACAAATAAAACACATGTTACACGCGATTAGGCTAAATGCCCAAGATGATGTAACAATCAATAGATGGACTACTATGTCTATATTATGATTATAAAACCCTTTACCACACTTCCCATACCTTACTTATATCCTAATACCCTTAATCTTTTTATTCGAGTTTTCCAACTTTTCGGCAGAATTTTATAGTCACTTCATCACTACAAATAAAAAACTAAATCATCAAATTGACCTTTCCTACTACATTCTCTACCTTACCAATGGGTTATGAAAAACTGTGATTTAAAATAATAATAATATTGAGCCTAACTATTTTATAAAAATTCAACATCACAAAGTACTCAAATTCGAATCAGATTCGACTATCAAAAAGTTTAGCTTGATCAGACCCATTTAAACACTTAGGAAAATTCTACAAAATTTTTATAAAATCATATACATCATAAAATTGCTACAGTAGCAATCCCATCAATTAAAAAGACATTTTTATATGGTTTTTGACCTCACAATCACAACCCATAATCTGCCCTAAAAACTCCGATTTGACAACGAATCTTGTAAAATTATTTTGACTGACCTCCACTCACTTTTAATTCATGAAACCAACGAGGTTGGAAAGTAGACTCTCTGTAGTTAATTTTAGGCTCAATAACATCTATAAAAGCTATACGTATAACCAAGTTATGACACTTACAAGATGACATAAAAATCTTCCCAGTTTAATTCCGAATTTAACAACTAAATCTAACCAAACACATCCAAACACTATTAATTACATACTAATTGATTATTAATGATCATATTACATGTTTACTGAATTTTAATAATTAATGTTACTAATATAAGAATAATTTAACAAGAATGAGATTGAAGATCATACCTGAAACCTTTAACCGATTACACTTGAATCAACACACTTAATTCTTGATCAATTTTTTTTTCTTCTTCTTGGGGATTCGGTCGAACAAAGAACAAGGAAAAGGGAAGACCAAATTTTATATTAATAGGCTATACCTAATTCCTAATCCTTATCTAATACTAATTTGTTTTATACTTAAACTCTTTTTTTTCTTCCTTTTATTCTCTTAAAACCGGCCCCTATATATATTATTTATTTTTTAAAATTATTATTAAATGTATATTTACCCTAATTTTATTATTTTTTTATAAAACCCTTTATTAATTTAGTAAATCTTTTAAATAAAAACTAGTTATAAACTTACTATTTATAAATTTCATTTCGTAAATTACTTTTCTATTTTAGAAAGACATACGCTTAATTAACTTAAATACTAGACTTAATTCATTCCTAGGAATATACTATATTCTCTTTACGCTCAAACTACAATTATTCACCAAATAACACGATAACACATACAATCATGCCATCATTTCCATTGTCACAAAATGTGAACGAAATGAAATAGCTACCAAAATCACAACTCAATCACAATAAGATGAACACGCATCACAGATTGATATCAAATACTCATATAAGGTCACATAAACACTCAATTATAACACATATAAATACTTTACTCAACTCTAACGGTTTGACTAACCTGCTCAAGTCACGGTTGTCACAGTATCCCCTCCTTAAGGAAATTCCGTCCCGAAATTGAACTAGTAGGTTAAACAGCACAATCAGCGAACAATCGGGGATACTTAGCTTTCATATGGTCCTCACGTTCCCACGTGAACTCAGGGCCACGCTTTGAATTCTAACAAACTTTAACGATTGGAATCTTACTACGTTTCAAACTCTTAACGTCACGGTCCATAATTTCTATGGGTTCCTCAACAAAACGAAGGGTTTTGTCAATCTTGATCTCGTCTAGTGGCACATGCATATTTGCATCCGCCAAACACTTCTTTAAATTCGACACATGAAATATGTCGTGTGCGCTACTCAACTCTTCGGGCAATCTTAACCGATGAGCTACAGGGCCGATCCTTTTAAGGATTTCAAATGGTCCTACATACCTTGGTGTCAACTTACCTTTCTTTCCAAAACGTATTACACCTTTCCAAGGTGAAACTTTCAGTAACACTCGATCCCCAACCTCAAACTCTAGTGGCTTGCACCTATTATCAGCATAGCTCTTTTGACAATCTCTCGCTGCTTTGAGCTTTTCCTTTATCAAGACTACCTTATCAGTCGTCTCTTGCACCAATTCCGGTCCAATCAACCTACTTTCTCCAATTTCAGCCCATAGTACGGGCAACCTACATTTCCTTCCACACAGTGCTTCAAATGGAGCACATCGAATACTCTAATGGTAACTATTATTATAAACAAAATCTACTAACGGTAGGTGAACATCCCACTGCCACCAAAGTCGATCACACACGCTCTTAACATATCCTCCAATGTCTGAATTGTACGCTTACTTTGTCCATCCATCTGAGGATGATAAGCCATACTCATATCCAATCGCGTCCCTAAGGCTTTCTGTAATGTTTGCCAGAAACGTGATGTAAACCGTCCATCTCGATCCGAAATAATTGACACAGGCACTCCATGTCGTGCGACGATCTCATCGATGTACATCCTTGCCAAATTCTCCATACTGTAATCCTCACGCGTCGCTAGAAAATGAGCTGACTTGGTCAGTCTGTCGACTACTACCCATATAGTATCATGACCACTCTTCGACCTAGGTAATTTCGTGATAAAATCCATAGTGATGTTATCCCATTTCCACTCAGGTATCTCTGGTTATTGCAATAAACCCAAAGGCCTTTGATGCTCAACCTTCACTTTCAAACAAGTTAAACATTGGCTAACATATGTAGCGATATCCCTCTTCATACTCGGCCACCAATACATATCTCAAAGATCATAGTACATCTTATCCGCTCCCGGATGCACATAGTACCTAGTCTTATGAGCTTTGTCCATGATTATGGTTCTCACACCTCCCACTAACGGAACCCATATGCGATCCATAAAGTATAAGCTCTTATCTTCTTTCCTTTCCATATGATGGTCTAAACCGTGTAATCTTTCTGCTGACGCGTTCTCTTCCTTGAACGCCTCAGTCTGGGCTGCTAGTATCATTCTTTTAACTCCGGACTAAATGGTCATAGCCATTGCTCTTACACGTTTAGGTTTCACTCGCTCTTTCCTAATTAAGGCATCAGCTACTACATTCTCCTTACCTAGATGATAGCGAATCTCACACTCATAGTCGCTAAATAACTTAATCCACCTTCTTTGACGCATATTCAACTCCCTCTGATCGAATATGTGTTGAAGACTCTTATGATCAGTATAGATGACACTCTTCATTCCGTACAAGTAATGCCTCTAAGTCTTAAGAGAAAACACTACTACTCCCAATTCTAAGTCATGTGTTGTATAATTCTTATCATGGATCTTCAATTGTCGTGATGCATAGGCGATTACCTTGCCTCTTTACATGAGTACACAACCTAACCCTTGATTCGACGCGTCATAGAAGACTACAAAATCTTCAATTCCATCAGGCAACGATAGTATTAAAGCATTACACAAATTATCTTTCAAAGTTTAGCCTCTTCCTACTTCGCGGCCCCACTCATACTTCTTATTTTTCTGAGTCAACGAAGTAAGGGGTTTAGCAATCTTAGAGAAGTTCACGATAAAACATCGGTAGTAACCAGCTAACCCTAAAAATGATCGTATTTCGGCGGTGTTGTTGGAGCTCTATAATTCTTTACTACCTTAATCTTACTTGGGTCCACGTGAATACCGTTAGGATTGACCACGCGACCGAGGAAATGTACTTCCTACAACCAAAACTCGCACTTAGAAAACTTAGCATACAACCTCTCCTTCTTTAGTAGTTCCAACACCAACTTTAAATGAACCTCATGATCCTCCTTTGTCTTTGAGTAGATCAAGATGTCATCAATGAATACGATGATAAACTTATCTAATTACAGTTTGCAAACCCGGTTCATTAAGCCCATGAAGATCACTAGTGCATTGGTTAACCCAAAAGGCATAACCGTAAACTCAAAGTGTCTGTATCGCGTTCGAAATGCGATATTTGGGATATTCATCCTCATGCAATTTAGTGATATAAACCCGACAAAGATCTTTCTTGAGAAGTAACACGTGCTCCTTACAATTAATCATATAAGTCGTCGATCTTGGGGAGGAGTGGTAACAGTTATTGACGGTCAAACTTGTTCAACTCCCGGTAGTCTTCTACACATGCGATTGAACCATCACTTCTTCTTAACAAACTACACTGGTGCTCCCTACGAGAATGATTGGCTGAATTAAACCCTTTATTATTGTAATTCTTGAAGTTGTTCAGACAACTCTTGCATTTTCGAGGGTGCTAGTCGATATGGAGACTTCGCAACCGGCGTCGCTCTAGGAATTAAATCTATGCGGAACTCAACTTGTTGTTACGGTGGTAATCCCGACAAGTCTTCCGGGAATACATCAGTGAAATCTCATACAATGAGAATATCACTCAACTCCGGTTCATCTGCCTTCATGCTCATTAGTGTTTTTGTGCCTCCTAAAGTACGTTCCCTTGAACAGGAAGTATCTCACTACCTTCCAACGGTATCCTAACCACCTTCTCATGACACACTATCTCAGCCTTATTCTTAGATAACCAATCCATCCCCACAATCACATCAAAACATCCATGACCTAAACGTATCAAATCTATAGTGAACAAGGAATTTCCTAGTTCTAGTTTGCAGTCACGGATAATCCTATCAACTTCTTCTTTCTTACCATTAGCTACTTCTATTACATATCCAGGGCTTACAATACTAGGTTTCACATTTAGTAAAGGCACAAATTTAGTAGAAATGAAACTAAAATCAGCTCCAGAATCAAAAAGTACAGTAGCAAAGTGATCATTTAAAGAAAATGTACCCGTCACAACGTTAGGATCCTTTAGGGCATCGACTTCATTCACATTGAAGGCCCTTCCTTCTAGTTGGATTCCTAATTGTTGCGGGTGTTTCGGTTGCAATCCAAAGCTAAACGGTTTCATTCTTGAACAGGTTCTCGGTTTAACTTAGGACAAAGTGTTGCGAAGTTTTCGGAGCTCCCACTTTTATAAAGAACACTCTGATTATTTCCCATCTAACTGCACTAATTGTGCCACCTTGCTTAAAACCCCCCGGGCCCGACAAATCTTCTGCAAGTAGCCCGGTTTTTGACGTTGAAAACACAACATACAAGGTCCACCTTCTGGATGTTACGCAGAACATTAGCACACTTAGGATATGAGACTCATTTTTCATTTTTAGGAGGGGAAGCTGGTCACATAAAACCATTTTCTTACTTTTTGCCTTATTATTATCTTTCCATGATACTCCTTGTTTACTTATTTCTTCCAACTTCCTTTCTTTTCTTTCTTCTCGTATCTGTTACCTATAACAGACCGCCTCATTAGTAAGTATCCTAACCTTAAGAATAGCACTCTGTATCATGGTTGGTTGAGTTGCTCAGAGCTTTCCACGAATTTGAGGTGATAATCTCTTTATATACCTTTCAATACACTTCGACTCAAGAGTTACCAAGTGTAGACCTTGTTTGGCCAACTCATGGAACCAATCAGTGTACCCCGCATGACTAGCCCCAACCCATGTCATTCCTACAGTAGCTTCACGACCCCTTGCCTGAACCTGAGTGTTCCACCAAGTTAAGGCCTTATTAATGAACGAACTTGCAGCATACTTCACCTTTTTGATTGTCGCCCCACATTCCCCCCAACCTAAAAAATTGGTTTTTCTAATCACAGACTCCATTTTCTTAATCCATCGGGTAAGTGTTATCGCACCTCCTTTTCCATCATAGTCTCGAGGATTACAAGCCAAGAATGTCTTGTAAGAACAACCATTGTTCCCGCCATTCCAATTATTTGCATTGTTGTCGTTGTTGTTTTTTTGTTGTTTTTGTTATTGTTCATGTAGTTGGTCACTTGCGTGACAATCTGAGGGATGATGGTTTGCATCTGCTGTGCTATGATAGCAGCAATGTTAGGGTTTTTGTTGTTTTCGGAATTGCTTTGTTGGTTTGGAGCCATTTCTATAAAATAAAATTTATATACATTATACGATATAATAAGGATTTCCAATCCCATAACCTTATAATACTCTACACATTACCATATACATATAACATGTCAACATAAATCCATGTAATCATACTTGCAAGTCTACTTGTGTTGTGGCACATGTATAATTATGTTGGCCACCATAATTATAGATGCCCCCTTTCACAAGTGTACTCCTCTTATTGTGACACATTTTTTATGGTTAACCACACCTCATTAACAACATAATTCAAATCATTCAACTCATCACACGTGGAAATAATCCAGCAAATAGTTAAGTCATAATATTAAAATACTTAAAAATCCAAAAGTCAAAAGTAAACATTCCTAAACATGGCTCCAACCATAGAATAACGAACTAAAATTTTCAAAACATGAAACGAGATGGATAGTCGGGTAACATATAGGCAGGAACAGCTTAAGATGAATCTGGTTTGGGTCGAATCCCACTCTCACAAGTATCTTCCATCTCCTTACACTTAGGTTCACTCCTTGCTGTGGACTCGAGATCTGACTCCACTTCATTGTCAAATGCTGCATAACCTGAAGACTCGGAGTTTGACCCCATTTCTGACGCCTCCTTTGATCCCTTCTTTTCTGACTCTTCCTTTTCCTCTTCTTCCTCTTCTTCCTCCTCTTCTTCCTCTTCTTCCTTAGATGATGTGTATCCAGGGAATTCAGAGATTGTGCCATCCTTTAAAATCATTCTCATTTCCTTCTTCATGATCCATTTTCCTTTTGATTTTCTCATAATCAACTTCTCCTCAACTCGGCACGGATACATATCAATGGGTATTCGGCATTTGTGGTTCGTCCGTTTTATTCTAAGCCCCGTCTCTGGGTCCTTATAGCGCTTAAGTCTAGTTGGGAGTTGTGATTCCCAACGAAACTTTATCTTCATGGGTAGGGGGGACTCTTGACTAAAATAATAAGGAAATAGTATATATTATATTAGATAATAGTAGACAAAAATAGAATAATTAAAGCTTTCGGATAAGCGAGAAAATATGATACTTACGTAATTAAACACTTAAACCCTATAATGCAGCTATATGAAGGACTCCTAGGTTATAGTCTAGGTTCAACCACTTATTTATCTATAACCATTGGTTTGATACCAACCTATCACACCCCGCCAAGGCGGAAACACGATGCGTAACGTCATAGGTATCATCACAACATAATGGTGTCAACAATAGAGAGAACTACAATGCATTAAACAAAACAAAAATGGACACAAAGTGTCATGACAATACCTAACATAAGAAAAAGGGGTTTTGTATTGAGGTAAAAGAGCCATGCCAATAAAAAGACATAAACAAAAATATATCTCCAAAACCTAAACATTCAATCAACATTCAAAGTATCAATTCAAACAAAGTATGATATGAAAACTAGGAGATAAACTCCGCATGCAAGCCTACGGTCTCACTAGCCAAGCTTCCTAACTTCACTTTCCTCAAGATGCTCACCTGAAAATGATGCTTAAAACGTCAACAAATATGGTGAGAGTCATAGGTTTTAGACACACAATTATACTCGTTTTCACTGTGATTAACAAAACAGGTAGGACAATAATGGAACTATCATGGACCTATGCTAGCATTCAACCAAAATCAAATCACACATTTTTAGACTGGGTAGGCGTACCATCAGGTCCCTTGGTACCATAACCAACTCTGAGTAGGCGTAACACATCCGATCCCAAAATCGATACCATTATATCATAATGTAGGCGTATCTCATTCCGATCCAATCAATATCACAAAATCATACTGAGGGTAAGCCGTACTCTCGTCCCAATCAAATACCAAACATTTAACACTTAGTTCATATAATTTTCATGTAATGTCCATACGTAATTAAAACACATAATCACGCAATGAAACATTTCAAAACATTTGCATCATTTCCATCCAATATAAAAAAATAGAAAAAAAATAAAAGTGGGATTATGGAAACTCACCTGTTGCACAACACTACTTCACAAATTCCTCGCAATCAACTAAACACAACTAAAACACGTGTTACACGCGATTAGGCTAAATGCCCAAGACGATGTAACAATCAATTGATGGAATCCTATGACCATATCATGTTTATAAACCCCTTTACCATACTTCCCATACCTTACTTATATTCTAAATACCTTTAATCATTTATTCTAGCTTTCTAGATTCTGGCAGAATTTTGTAGTCACTTCATGACTACAAATAAAATACTAAATCATCAAATTGACTTTCCCTACTGCATTCTATACCTTCCCAATGGGTTATGAATTACTGTGATTTTTTAGAAAAATAATGATTGAGCCTAAACCAATTTTATAAAATTCAACATCACAAAGTACTCAAATTCAGATCTAATTCGACTATCAAAAAGTTTAGCTTGATCAGACCCATTTAAACACTTAGGAAAATTCTACAAAAATTCTAAAAATCATCATAAACATCATGAGATTGCTACTGTAGATATCCCATCAATTAAAAAGATGTTTTGATATGGTTTTTGACCTGACTAACACAACCCGAATCTGCCCCAAGAACTTGATTTTGACAAAGAATCTTGTAAAAAATTATTTTGTACTAAACACCACTTGACTTTTAATTCATGAAACTATTAGGGTTGGAATTTTTACTCTTTGTAGATAATTTTACGCTTAAGAAAATCAATAAAATCTATTCGTATGACCGAGTTATGACCCTCGCAAGATGACCTAAAAATCTGCCCAGTTTTAATTCCAAATTTAACAACAACTAAACCTAACCAAACGCATCCAAACACTATTAATTACATCTTAATTGATTATTAATGATCATCTTAACATTTTTTACTGAATTTAATGAATTTTATTCACTCAATTAATGTTACTAATATAAGAAGAATTAAACAAGAACGGGATTGAAGATCATACCTAAAATCTTTAACCGATTACACTTGAATCAACACACTTAATTCTTCCAGCTCAAAAAAAATGTCCTCCATTCTTAGGGTCTTCGACCGATCTATAGGAACAAGGGGGAGGGGACTAATTTTTGTATTATAAGATAACCTATCCCTAATCCTTATCTAATTACTAATTTGTTTCATATTAAACTTTTTTTTTCTTTTTCCACTTTTTTTTTTTTTTTTTCCTTTTCTTAAACCGGCCCCATATTTATATATTTATATATATTTATATTATTATATTTATATATATAATATATTTATATAATATATTATATATTATTATATATACTTAATTATTATTAAATGTATAATTACCTTTATTTTGATATTTTTATAAAAACCCTTTATTAATTTAGTAAACATTTTATATAAAAACTAGTTATAAGTTATTTATAAATTTCATTTCAATATTTCTCCCCCATCCTTTCTCCTCCCTCCTTCCTAATTTGAATGACTTTTGCTTAACTAATTAAATACTAGACTTAATTTTCCTTGGAATAAACTTTATTCTCTTACGCTCATACTATAATTATTCACAAATAACACGACATCGTATAACTAATCATCCTATAATTCATATGTTACCTAAATGTGAAAACTAAATGAAATAGCTATCAAAATCACAACTCAATCATAATAAGATGAACACGCATCACGGATTGATATCAAATACGCATTTAAGGTCACATAAGCACTCAATTATAACACATATAAATACTTTAGTCAACTCTAACGGTTTGGCTTAACCTGCTCATGTCACGGTTGTTCAGTATTACCCGTCTTAAGGATAATTTCATCTGAAATTTAATAGTAGGTTCAACAGCACAATCAGCAAACAATCAGGGGGTACTTAGCTTTCATATGGTCCTCACGTTCCCACGTGAACTCAGGGCCACGCTTTGAATTCCAACAAACTTTAACGGTCTATAATTTCTATGGTTTCCTCAACAAAACAAAGGGTTTTGTCAATCTTGACCTCGTCTAGTGGCACATGCAGATTTGCATCCGCCAAACACTTCTTTAAATTCGACACATGAAATGTGTCGTTGCTCGCCACCTCAACTCTTCGGGAATCTTTATACGATAAGCTACAGGGGTGATCCTTTCAAGGATTTTCAAAATATGGTCGTACTACCTCGGTTTCCAATTACCTTTCTTTCCAAAACCGGTAATCATGCCTTCTAAGGCGACACCGTACTGGTAAACAATTGATCCCAACCCTCAAACTCTAGTGGCTTGCGCCTATTATCAACATAGCTCTTTTGACGATCTCTCGCCGCTTTGAGCTTTTCCTTTATCAAGACTACCTTATCAGTCGTCTCTTGCACCAATTCCGGTCCAATTCACCTGATTTCTTTAATTTCAGCCCATAGTAATGGCGACCTACATTTCCTTTCATACAATGCTTGGAACGGAGCACATCAAATACTCGAATGGTAACTATTATTATAAGAAAATTCAGCTAACGGTAGGTGGACATCAAACTGCCACCAAGTTGAGCACACACAACTCTTATCCATATCCTACAATGGTATGTTGTGTATGGCTCACTTTGTTCCATCCGTCTGAGGATGTAAGCAGTATCTCAAGTTACAATCGCTGTCCTATATTCTTTATGTAATGTCTTGCATAAAACATGATGTATCCTCCATTCTCAATCCAAAATTAATCGAACAGGCACTCCTTGTATTGGGCGTGATCTCTTTGATGCATTCAATCTTGGAAAACTTCTCCATACTGTAATCCTCATGTATCGCCCAGAAAATGAGCCTAACTTGGTAGTTATGACTACCTTACCCATATTAGTATCATGTCCTACTCTTCGACCTAGGTAACTTTCATGAGAAATCCATGATAATGTTATCTCATTGCCACTCGGGGTATCTCTGGTTCTTGCTATAAACCCGAAGGCCTTGGATGCTTAGCCTTTATTTCAAACACGTAAACATTTGCTATCTACCATAGGAATATTCCCTATTCATGACCGGCACACAATACATATCTCGAAGATCATGGGTAATCTTATCTGCTCCCGGAATGCACAAGAGTACCAAGTCTTATGACGCTTTTTCCATGATCATAGTTCTTACTCCTCCCACTAATGAACCATATGCGATCTATAAAGATAAACTCTTATCTTTCTTTCCTTTCCAAGCTGTGGGTTCTTAACCGTGTAATCTTCGCTGGGCTTTCTCTTGCCTGAATGCCTCACTCTAGGATGCCAATATCATTCTTTTAACTTCGGACTAAATGATCATAGCCGTTGCTCGTACACGTTTAGGTTTCACTCGCTCTTTCCTACTTAAGGCATCAGCTACTACGTTCGCCTTACCTGGATGATAGTGAATCTCACACTCGTAGTCACTGAATAACTCAATCCACCACCTTTGACGCATATTCAACTCCTTCTGATCGAATATGTGTTGAAGACTCTTAGATATGTATATTATGACACTCTTAGTTCGTACAAGCTGTTGCCTCTAAAGTCTTAAGATGAAACTCTACTGCTTTGTTCTAAGGGAGAGGGGGGGGGGGGGGGGGCTCGTGTGTTGTATAATTATCTCTCATGGATCTTAATTGCTGTGATGCATAGGGCGATTACACCTTGCCTGTTGCATGAGTACACAGCTATACCCTTGATTTGAGCGTTACAAAGACTACAAAATCTTCAAATTCCATCAGGCATACGGACAATATTGGAGCATTACACAAATTATCTTTCAAAGTCTGGAAAGCCTCTTCCTGCTTCGCGCCCCACTCATACTTCTTGTTTTTCTGAGTCAATGAAGTAAGGGGTTTAGCAATCTTAGAGAAATTCGCGATAAAACGTCAGTAGTAACCAGCTAACCCCAAAAATGATCGTATTTCAGACGATGTTGTAGAAGCTCTTCCAATTCTTTATGCCTTATTCTTACTTGGGTTCACGTGGAATACGTTATGATATGTCCCATGACCGAGGAAATGTACATTCCTGCAACCAGAACAACTCATACTTGGAAAACTTAGCATACAACCTCTCCTTCTTCAGCAGTTCCAACACCAAGTTCAAATGAACCTTATGATCCTCCTTCGTCTTTGAGTAGATCAAGATGTCATCAATGAATACGATGACAAACTTATCTATGTACGGTTTTCAAACGCAGTTCATTAAGTCCATGAAGACCGCTGGTGCATTGGTTAACCCAAAAGGCATAACCGTAAACTCAAAGTGTCCGTATCGCGTTCGGAATGCGGTCTTTAGGATATATGATGCACTCTAAGCTGATGATAACCCGAATGAAGATCCATCTTAGAGAAGTAACGCGCTCCTTGCAATTGATCAAATAAGTCATCGATCCTAGGGATAGAGTAACGGTTCTTGACGGTCAACTTGTTCAACTCCTGACAGTCTATACACATGCGCAATGAACCATCCTTCTTCTTAACAAACAACACTGGTGCTCCCCACAGAGAATGACTTAGCCGAATAAAACCCTTATCTTGGAATTCTTGAAGTTGTTCAGACAACTCTTGCATTTCCGAGGGTGCTAGTCGATATGGAGACTTCGCAACCGGCGTCGCTCCAGGAATTAAATCTATGTGGAACTCAACTTGTCATTGCGGTAGTAATCCCGACAAGTCTTCCGAGAATACATCAGTGAAATCTCATACAATGGGAATATCACTCAACTCCGGTTCATCTACCTTCGTGCTCATTAATGTTTTTCTGCCTCCTAAAGTACGTTCCCCTTGAACATGAAGTATCTCACCACCTTCCAACGATATCCTAACCACCTTCTCATGACACACTATCTCAGCCTTATTCTTAGATAACTAATCCATTCCAACAATCACATCAAAACTTCCATGACCCAACGGTATCAAATCTATAGTGAACAAGGAATTTCCTAGTTCTAGTTTGCAGTCACGGATAATCCTATCAACTTCTTCTTTCTTACCCTTAGCTACTTCTATTACATATCTAGGGCTTACAATACTAGGTTTCATATTTAGTAAAGGCGCAAATTTAGTAGAAATGAAATGAAAATCAGCTCTAGAATCAAAAAGTACAGTAGCAAAGTAATCGTTTAAAGAAAAAGTACACGTCACAACGTTAGGATCCTGCAGGGCATCGACTGCATTCACATTAATGGCCATTTCTCTAGCTTGATTCCCATTGTTTTGGGTGTTTCGGTTTCCCTCCAAAGCTAAACGGGTTCCTGCTTGACCAGGTGCTCGGTTCAACTTAGGACAAGTATTGCAAAGATATTCAGAGCTCCCACATTCATAACAAATCCTATGATTATTTCCTATCCTACCTGTAGTAACTGGCGCTACCTGCTTAACCGGCGCCCGACAATCTCTAGCAAAGGGGCCTAGTTTCTGACATTTGAGACACAACTTACAAGGTCCACCTTCTGGATGATAAGCAGAACACTTAGCACACTTAGGATATGAGCCCTTATTTTCATTTCTAGGAGGAGATGACGCCACAAACCTTTTTCTCACTTTTGCCTTCTTATTATCTTTCCATGAACCTCCTTGTTTACTTGTTTCTTCCACTTCCTTTCTTTTCTCACTACTCCTTGTCAGTGTACCACAACGGACTGCCTCATTAGTAAGTATCCCAACCTTAAGAATAGCACTTTGTATCGTGGTTGGTTGAGTTGCTTGGAGCATTCCATGAATTTGATGTGCCAATCCATTTATATACCTTCTGATGCGCTTCGACTCAGGAGTTACCAAGTGTGGGACTAGTTTGGCCAACTCTTAGAACCTATCAGTATACCCTGCATGATTAGCCCCAACCATAGTATGATTCCAAAATTCACTCTCCAACTTCTCCATTTCGTTACTTGGACAAAACTCTTCCACAAGCAACGCCTTAAACTCAACCCATGTCATTCCTACAGCAGCTTCACGACCCCTTGCCTGAACCTGAGTGTTCCACCAAGTCAAGGCCTTATTTATGAACGAACTTGCAGCATACTTCACCTTTTGATTTTCCGCACATCCACTATTGTCTATCACAGACTCCATTTTCTCAATCCATCGGGTAAGTGCTATCGCACCTCCTTTTCCATCATAGTCTCGGGGATTACAAGCCAAGAACGTCTTGTAAGAACATCCATTGTTCCCACCATTCCTATTATTTGCATTGTTGTCGTTGTTGTTGTTGTTGTTGTTGTTGTTGTTGTTGTTCATGTTGTTGGTCACTTGCGTGACAATCTGAGGGATGATGTTTTGCATCTGCTGCGCTATGATAGCAGCAATGTCGGGGTTTTCGTCGTTTCTGGAATTGCTTCGTCGGTTTGGAGCCATTTCTATAAAAGATAAAATTTATATACATTAGACGATATAATAAGGATTTCCAATCCCATAACCTTATCATACTCTACACATTACTATATACATATAACGTGTCAACATAAATCCATGTAATCATACTTGCAAGTCCACTTGTGTTGTGGCGCATGTATAATTATGTTGGCCACCATAATTATAGATGCCCCCTTTTAGAAGTATACTCCCTCCTATGACGACACTTCTTAAGGTTAACACACAACATAACACATAATTCAAATCATTCAAATCATCACACGCGGAAATAATCCAACAAATGCTTAAGTTATAATATTAAAATACTTGAAAATCCAAAAGTCAAAAGTAAACATTCCTAAACATGGCTCCAACCATAGAAAAATGAACTAAATTTTTCAAAACATGAAACGAGATGGATAGTCAGGTAACATATAGGCAGGAATAGCTAAGATGAATCTGGTTTGGGTCGAACCCCACTAGAACAAGTATCTTCCATCTCCTTACACTTGGGTTCACTCCTTGCTGTGGACTCGAGATTTAACTCTACTTCATTGTTAGATGTTTCATAACCTGAAGACTCGGAGTTTGACCCCATTTCTGACGCCTTCTTTGATCCCTTGTTTTCTGACTCTTCCTTTCCCTCTTCTTCCTCATCTTCTTCCTCTTCTTCCTTAGAAGATGTGTATCTAGGGAATTTAGAGATTGTGCCATCCTTTGAAATCATTCTCATTTCCTTCTTCATGATCCATTTTTCTTCTGATTTTCTCATAATAAACTTCTCCTCAACTCAGCACGGATACAGATCAATGGGTATTCGGCATTTGTGGTTCGTTCATTTATTCTAAGCCCCGTCCTTAGGTCCTTATAGTGCTTAAGTCCAGTTGGGATAGCGATTCCCCAACGAAATTTCTTACGGGTAGGGGGAGACATGACTAAAATAATAAGAAAATAGTATATATTATATTAGATAATAGTAGACAAAAATAGACTAATTAAAGCTTTCGGATAAGCGAGAAAATATAATACTTACGTAATTAAACACTTAAACCCTATAATGCAGCTATATGAAGGACTCATAGGTTATCGTCTAGGTTCAAGCACCTATTTCTCTATAACCATTGGCTCTGATACCAACCTATCACACCCCGCCAAGGCGGAAACACGAGGCGTAACGTCATGGGTATCATCACAACATAATGGTGTCAACAATAGAGAGAACTACAATGCATTAAACAAAACAAAATAGGACACAAAGTGTCATGACAATACCTAACACAAGGAAAAGGGGTCTTGTATTAAGGTAAAAGAGCCACGCCAATACAAAGACATAAACGAAAATATCTCAAAACCTAAACATTAAATCAACATTCAAGGTATCAATTCAAACAAAGTACGATATGAAAACTAAGAGATAAACTCCGCATGCAAGCCTACGGTCTCACTAGCCAAGCCTTTTAACTTCACCTTCCTTAAGATGCTCACCTGAAATGATGCTTAAAAAGTCAACAAATATGTTGGTGAGAGTCATAGGTTTTAGACACACAATTATACTCGTTTTCTCTGTGATTAACAAAATAAGGTAAGACAATAATGAACTATTATGACCCTATACTAGCATGCAACAAAATCAAATCAAAACATTCACACACTGGGTAGGCGTACCCATCCGATCCCATGGTACCATAACCAACACTGAGTAGGAGTACTCATCTGATCCCAAATTGATACCATAAGTAACACTGAGTATGCGTACTTATCCGATCCCAATCAATATCACAAATCACACTGAGTAGGCGTACTCATCCGATCCCAATCATTACCAAACATGTAACACATAGTCATATAATAGTCATGTAATGTCCATGCACAATTAAAACACATAATGACAGCAATAAAAAATTTCAAAACATTTGCATCATTTCCATCCCAATATAAAAACGGAAAAATGGGACTATGAAACTCACCTGATGCATAGCTACTTCACAAATTCCTCGCAATCAACTAAACACAAATAAAACACGTGTTACACGCTTTTATGCTAAATGCCCAAGACGGTGTAACAATCAATTGATAGACTCCTATGAACATACCATGTTTATAAACCCCTTTACCACACTTCTCATACCTTACTTATATTCTAAATACCTTTAATCATTTATTCTAGTTTTCCAGATTCTGGCAGAATTTTGTAATCACTTCATGACTACAAATAGAATACTAAATCATAAAATTGACTTTACCTACTGCATTCCCTACCTTCCTAATAGGTTATGAACTACTGTGATTTTTTAGAAAAAATAATATTGAGCCTAACTATTTTATAAAAATTCAACATCACAAAGTACTCAAATTCGGATCTGATTCGACTATCAAAACGTTTAGCTTGATCATACCTATTTAAACACTTAGGAAAATTCTACAAAAATTCTAAAAACTCATAAACATCATAAACTTGCTACTGTAGAAATCTCATCAATTATAAAGACATTTTGATATGGTTTTTGACATCACAAACACAACCCAGAATCTGCCCCAAAAACTCATATTTGACAACGAATCTTGTAAAATTATCTTAACTGACCTCCACTCGCTTTGAATTCATAAAACCAACGGGGTTCGAAAGTAGACTCTCTATAGATAATTTTAGGCTCAAGAAAATCAATAAAAGCTATTCGTATGACCGAGTTATGACCCTCGCAAGATGACCTAAAAATCTGCCCAGTTTTAATTCCGAATTTAACAACTAAACCTAACCAAACGCATCCAAACACTATTAGTTACATCATAATTGATCATTAATGATCATAATGTTACTAATATAAGAAGAATTAAACAAGAATGGGATTGAAGATCATACCTAAAACCTTTAACCAATTACACTTGAATCAACACACTTAATTCTTGATTAAAAAATATTTTTTTCTCCTTCTCGGTGTTTCGGCCGATCTATAGGAATAAGGGGGAAGGGGACTAAATTTTGTATTTATAAGCTAACCCTAATCCCTAATCCTTATCTATACTACTTTATAATGGAGATTTCACCTACTCTTGAAAAGAGTAGGAATTAAAAGATAGAAATCTATTTAAGGAAATCTGTCAAAGCCATAAAAAACATTTTTAACCATTTCATATAATTTACCAAAACGTTTTCAACACATTAAAAAACGTTTTCAACCATGTTAATTGTAAATTTC
>BQNB010024651.1:49056-60478 GCA_026074375.1 Tanacetum coccineum
AAATTTATGAGTGAATCAGCAAAGAGACATGAAGAAAACTCCAACTTAATCAAGGAAATTCGGGCTTCCACTGACGCGACCATCAGGAACTAAGGAGCTTCGATTAAAACTTTAGAGATTCAAATCAGGCAAATGAGCAAGGTACTATAGGAGAGAGGATTTGGAAGTCTACCTAGCTTTACTGAAAAAACCCAAGGGATCATGTCAATTCGACCTCGACTACTATTGAAGCTGATATGACACTGATACGCCATATCAGATCATCCTAATACGCCATATCGGCCTAACAGAACAGTAAGCCGATGTTCGAGTCAAGACGAACGACTATTCTGTTTCCAAGTCGTTTGAATGATTATTACTGTGATGAGAAAAAGGGATCGTATGGACCACAATTCTTGGAAGCTAACTCGTATGAAGCTTCACATATCGATAATTCCATACCCGAAAAGGAGAAAGACCCAAGAAGTTTCACTTTACCTGGCTATATTAATAATGTTTCCTTTGATAATGCCCTTGCTGAGTTAGGAGCTAGCGTAAGTGTCATGCCTCTATCGACCTACCTTAGGTTTAGGCGAATTAGCTCACACTAAGTTGACAGTTGAATTAGTAGATAGGACAGTGAAATATCCAAAAGGAATAGCTGAAAATTGTCACACCCCCAAATGGGGCCTGGACGAAAACACGTGTTCGGGGGCGTGACGTCATAATATACATCACACAAGATACAAAGAACGACCTCCAAGGGTACGTTTACAAATCCAACATCGTTGCATTAAATAAAATAGTTAAAGTTTTACATAGGTTCTTAGATAATATGCGAAAGCGAACAAAAGGTTTTAAAGTTTGACGACGATGTTAACATAGATAATAATAATTATTGAAAATTAGTCCAAAGCAAGGCAACACCATAAAGCAAGCAAAGACATCCATAGCTAAGCACCTGAGAAAAACATGCTAAAACGTCAACATAAAGTTGGTGAATTCATAGGTTTGAATTTGATTTAAGAGTGGACCACAATTTTGCAAAACGTATGTGACTATTATAACAGATACAATATCACATAAAAAGACATTTACCTTGCGCGAAACTCATGATACCGAGGCTAAATATAATAGGAGCATGCAAAATGCTAAATAAACTTGCCCTGACGGGTGTCAACATAGAGTTTCACCGTATCACTCACATGGTATACGTCCGTAGATCATTTAAGAGCACTTTTACACGGGACGGGGATTGATTATCCCAAATAGATTATTTACAAACACTCGCCGCTCAATAACCAAACTAATTGATAAACATAAGTAACTAACGGTTCATGATAACTCGGGCATACAATTTTAAACATTTACTTAGGCAACAACCCCGTTAAACAAGTTTGAGAAAAAGGTAAAGCAAATTTGTTCCAAAGTTTTATTTGGGGGGGGGTTTCAAAGCAAGCAAGTTTCTTAACCCAAAGTATAAAGCAAAAGTAATAATACATGGGCTATGAACTCACCTTAAAAGATAGCGAAGCGGTAAATCACGTAAAGAAAGAGATATAGAAATCTATCCGCGACTTAGATAAATAAACCGTCTTAGGAAAACGTAAGTATACTAAATAAGCACGAAACACTTTAATATAGAACAGACATCCCTGTGTGTTTGTGTTATGGTTATTATTTATCCAAAACGACTTAGAGGGAGTTATAGCGAACTTCATTGAGTCTGACATTTTTCCTGAAAAATACTATTTATAGAAAAGTTTTCCTTATTTAGTAAAGATTTTTTTTTCAAGACATAATAACCGACCCCTATATTGTTAGTTTTCTATTTCAAAACGCACTAACTAGTCTTAATCACTTAACTTCTATGTCCGTTTTGCTAAAACATTATAAAAGTTACTATTTTTGAAATCCTACATCATTTATCAATCCCAACATCATTTACATATTTTATGACATTTCAAATGTTTCTAATTAACAACCTAATATTTTTTATGATTTTACGCCAACGTTTAGAAAGTTTCAAAAATGTCCGAAAGATTCCTAAAACCTCATTTTATTTCCAAACACACTACGTCTAATTGGTTTTTGCCAAAAAAATGGTGTTTCAAGTTTCAATTTGGCTAAACTTGCCGTTTAATTCCAATTTTAGTGTACACATATATGAAAATCTATCTCCTCGAAATGGACTCTTCAAAAACTACTATTTTTTAACGCTAATAAAACATTCCTACGTCGACAAAACCTTAAAACAATTTAGATCAGCAACAAATGTATTTCACAAACGCTTTCAAAAATTCCACCAAACTTCACAATATTGCCTAGTCTAGCCTAATCTCTATTCAAAACTAAATCATAACAAAACCACCCTAAAACGAACCTAATCCTTCTTTTTCAATTGTTTGCAACTCACTTCACCAAGATCGCAAAGTCATAAACATATTACTTCTATTTTTTAAAAAGATGACAAGATATTATTTCAATTCTTTTTATAAAAAGTGCCACAAACACATGGATTCTTAAGCAATGAACAAGATTCATAAGAATGAAAGAAAAATCAAGAATGAAAGATCAAAAAAGCTTTACAAGAATAAAGAACAAGAAGCAATAACACAAGATCTATACCAAAAAATACTAGATCTTGAAAATCCACTAATAAAATTAGAAACCCTAACTTTTAAATATTGAGTAAACCCTTGAAAATCAACCAACTAATACTTGAAACCACCTTAGGTAACCTTAGAAATGAACTTGGTATACTTGTATCTTGCTAGAAATCAAAGATATAGAAACCCTAAAAAGGGTGTTTGTTTGCCGTGAGCTAAAAGTAGAAAGATAGAAGTAAGATTTTTGATTAGAGCTTGGAAATAGGAAATGACCTAGTGGGTATACCATGGATTATAGGATAAGGGATGGTCAAGGTTTCTTGGTTTGTAGTATCAAGTGACCAACACACACAAGAGTGTGTGTATATGTGTCTTGCTCGGCCAAAAACAACCACAAGGACCATAGGGTTTAATTTTTGGGACCATGGTTCATTATCTAGTCCTAAGTTTGAATTTTTGGTGAGTCAAAGTGGACGAGATCACATGCACTAGTCTTGAATGGCTTCTTGTGCATGGTAATGACTCCATGAGAAGTCACTATCCTCCTCTTACATAAACACATGCATAATAAAACAAAAAAAGATGCTTTTGATTTAATGCCATTTAATTAATTTCAAAGCTTGTAGTTGTTTTGGTTTGGGTTTAGGCATCCGAATTAATAAGAGGGGGGGACATGAATGAAATTTTTGACTTATGAATACGGGATGAACGATAACTAAAGTTTACACGAAAAGATATTGGGTTTCCGTTAGGTCAAAAACGCGAAAAACGCAAATTAAACGTTAAGACGTAAAAATAAGTATCGGAAGTGATCGTATACTACGAAACACTTAGAAATGATAAAATAACTCATATAATATCTATACTAATCAAAATTCAAAGTCAGAACGCATCCGATGACGTTTTTCAGATTTACGCGGGTTAACTTCCTGGTAAACTGCCAGATTCAAACGTAACGTATAAAAGTCAAAAATAATGATTGGAAAAGTTTAAAATATTGATCTGAAATTTACGGGGTGTGACATCCTTCCCCCGTTAAAAGATCTTTGTCCTCAAAGCTTAAGACGTATCTTTAGACGCAGGTGTAGGGTTAGCAAAAAGATGAGGATACTTTTTCTTCATTTGGTTGTCGCGCTCCCAAGTAAACTCAGGACCTCGCCTTGAGTTCCAACGGACTTTCACAATTGGGATGCGGCTTTGCTTTAGCCGTTTAACTTCTCGATCCATAATTTCGACCGGTTCTTTAATGAAAGTACTATGAACACGACTTAGTTGCTCTGGGAGTTCAAGTCAATATGTAACCGTTTCTACTTTAGCAAGGATTTTGAAAGGTCCAATATAACAAGGATTTAGCTTCCCCTGTTTGCCAAAACGTATCACCCCTTTCCACGGTGATACTTTCAACATAACCTTATCTCCAGATTGAAACTCCAATGGCTTACGTCTCCTATCGGCGTAGCTCTTTTGTCTATCACGTGCAGCTTGAATACGCTTCTTGATTTGGATTATCTTTTCTGTGGTTTCATGAATAATCTCAAGGCTAGTAAGCTAAGCATCTCTAACCTCAGCCCAATAGACAGGCGATCGAAACTTATGACCATACAATGCTTCGAACGGTGCAGCTTTGATACTCGTGTGATAACTATTGTTGTAGGAAAACTCTACCAAAGGTAGGTGTCTATCCCAACCTTTCCTAAAGTCAATCACACAAGCACGTAGCATGTCCTATAAGGTTTGGATGGTCCTTTCACTTTGACTATTTGTCTGAGGATGATAAGCCGTACTCATATCCAATTGAGTACCTAGAGCTTTGTTTAGCGATTGACAGAAATGAGATGTAAATTTACTATCTCGATCAGAAATAATCGAAACTGGCACTCCATGTTTTGAGACTACTTCCTTCAAGTATTATCTCGTCAATTTTTCCATTGAGTCAGTTTCTTTCATTGGTAAGAAATGAGCAGACTTGGTGAGTCGATCAACAATTACCCAAATTGCATCTTGACCCGACGACGTCTTTAGAAACTTAGTGACGAAATCCATTGTAATGTTCTCCCATTTCCACACCGAGATCACAGGTTAAACCAACAAACCGGATGGTTTTTGGCATTCGGCCTTGATTCTTGCACAGGTCAAACACTTACTGACATAGGTGGCAATCTCAGCTTTCATATCTGGCCACCAATACAGTTTCTTCAAGTCTTGGTATATCTTATTCGATCCAGGATGGATCAAATACTTTGACTTATGCGACTCGTGCATAATCAGAGTTCTCAAGTCGCCAAAATAGGGTATCCAACTTCTATCCCTCAAACATAATGTTCCATCAGTACGGGGCTCCAGATTCTTAATCATACCACCCAAATCTTCGGTTCCATAATTCTCTTCCTTTCTCGCCTCAACCTGAGCGTTTAAAATTTACACGGAAAGGTTCAGACCAGTCGTCGAAACTAAGGCTCGAACTCGTAGTGGCTTGTTCCGTTCCTTTCAGCTCAAGGCATCCGCTACCGCGTTTGCCTTTCCCAAATGATAACGAATTTCACAATCATAGTCACTCAACAATTCCAACCATCGATGTTGTCTCATGTTCAACTCTTTCTGATCAAGAATATGTTGCAAGCTCTTATGATTAGTGAACACAACGAATTTCGTGCCGTACAGATAATGTCTCCACATTTTGAGAGCAAACACTACAGCTCCAAGTTCTAAGTCATGTGTAGTGTAATTCTTCTCATGAATCTTGATTTGGCGTAACACGTAGGCTATGACTTTCTCCCTTTGCATCAAAACCGTGCCCAACCCTTTGCGAGAAGCATCACAATAAACCACTAAGTTTTCACTACCTTCAGGTAACGATAAGATCGGTGCACTACATAATTTCTGCTTTAATAGCTGAAATGCAGCTTCTGCCTTTTCACTCCAATCAAACTTTACATTCTTTTGAGTCAGCTTCGTCATAGACCTGGCAATTTTTGAGAAACCTTCGATAAATCGTAGGTAATAGCCAACAAGACCTAAAAATTGACGAATCTCTGTCGGAGTCTTAGGCGATGCCCAATCCTTGATTGACTCAATCTTGGCTAGGTCCACGTGAATGCCTTCACTATCAATCACATGACCAAGAAATTATACCTTCGATAGCCAAAAATCACACTTTGAAAACTTGGCGTATAATTCTTCCTTTTTAAGCAACTCCAAAATTAACTTAAGATGTTCTGCGTGCTCTTCCTCACTCTTGGAGTAGATCAATATGTCATCAATAAATACAATCACGAATTTATTAAGATATGGCTTGCACACCCGATTCATCAGATCCATGAATATCGCAGGTTCGTTGGTCAGTCCAAACGACATCACTTGACACTCATAGTGACCGTAGCGTGTCCTAAACGCTGTCTTTGGAATATCCTCGTCACGAACTCTGAGTTGGTGATAACCAGACCTCAAGTCGATCTTTGAGTAGATACTTGATCCTTGCAACTGATCAAATAAGTCGTCGATTCTCGGAAGTGGGTATCAGTTCTTCACAGTCAGCTTGTTCAGTTCACGGTAGTCGATACACATCTGAAAAGATCCATCTTTCTTTTTGACAATTAAGACTAAGGCTCCCCAGGGTGAGGAACTTGGTCTTATAAACCCCTTGTCAGAAAGTTCTTGTAGTTGAGTGGATAGTTCTTGCAGTTCTGACGGTGCTAGTCTATACGGGGCGCGTGCCACAGGTGCAGCACCTGAGACCAAGTTGATTTGGAATTCGACTTGTCGCAATGGCGGCAATCCAGGCAAGTCTTTTGGAAAGACCTCGGGAAATTCCCGTACGATAGGCACGACCTCAAGTCGCTTCTCTTCTGACTTGTCTTCGGTTTCTTTCTTCGTAATTTGTGTCAGAAAAATTGGGCAACCTCTCTTGATATATTTCTGCATTTTAGTGCATGATATAATGCTTAACTTTGACTTCTTTCCTTTGTCACTACTATCACCTTGGACTATAATAACTTCATTCCCATAGGGAATCCGCACAATCTTTTCATCACACACGATTACTGCATGATGGTTCGCTAACCAATCCATGCCGATAATGACGTTAAAACTACCAAGTTCTACTGGCATTAGGTCAATATTGAATGGGTGACCTAGCAATCCTAACGTACAGCCTCTAAGTACGGTATTAGTTTCAGAGATTCTTCTGTCGGCTAATTCGACAGTATAGCTAACGTCTAAAGTATCAGGGGTTATATCAAGCAAGGTACTAAAAGTAGTCGACATGAAACTTCGGTCGGTGCCTGAATCAAATAACATAGAAGCATAGTGATTGTTGAGAAGAAACGTACTTGTGACAACGTTAGAATCAGGGTTAGCGTCTCCTCCACCCAGTACATATGCTTTCCCTCTAGCTTCATCGGTCTTTTTCCCAGCTTTGTTTCCACGTGTCTGATTCTTCAACTTGGGACACTCATTCCTGTAGTGTCCCTTCCTCCCACACTCAAAACAAGTAGGAACTCTCTGATTCACTACCGGAGCTCTCTAATTAGTTAGGATAGCAACTGCATTCTTACCATCCCTGGTCATATGCCCGACCTTGTTACACTTCCCACACTTCACAGTGCATGGTCCTTCGTGATGTAGCTTACATTTGCTGCAGTAAGGCAAAGGCCTAGCGTATCCCTTTTTCTTATTGTTACCAGCCGTATAGGCTCTTGCCACATTCTGGCCTCCAACATTTTGTCTTTTGAATGGTGGTTGTTGCCCATGATTGTCTCTCTGGTTGACCTCCAACCTTCTCTTATTTTCAGCATTTTTCACAGCATAACCCTTCAACTTTTGATCCATTAAATTGTTGGCAATACGAACAGCATCTTGGAGTCTTGAAGGCTCAGCAGCAATTACATTCCCTTGGATTTTATCGGGGAGACCTCCAATGAATTTCTCAACCCGATCCTATCCTCGGGGACCATCTTGGTGCACATCATAGTCAACTCTTGAAATCTCTGAGTATAAGCAGCCAAATCATTGTTCTTCACGGTCAAATTCCATAGCTCAGACTCCATCTTTTGAATTTTATTTCTTGGGCAATACACTTTAGCCATTAACTTCATGAGCTCTCTCTATGACATGGCAAATGCAGCCTCAGTTCCAACGGTCCTCTTATGTTAGTTCCACCAAGATAGAGCACTGTTTAACAAGGTGCAAGTAGCATACTTAATTTGGTATTTCTCTAGACAATTGCTGATATGGAACACTGTTTCCATCTTCTCAAACCACCTTATCAACCCGACAACTCCTTTCATTCCCTTGAAGTTGAGTGGTTGACACTTCATGAAGTCTTGGTATGTAAACTCTCGCGCAACATGCCTAACACCCCTATTATTCTCATTTGTATTTCCATTTCCACCATTTCTATTTTCACCATTTCCATCTCCATCATTTCCATTTCCACCATTTCCATTATCTCCATCATTGCCGTTTTGGCTTTAACTTTTAGCCTTGAGAGCATTGGCAACACGGGTTGCCTCATAAGCAGCCAACGCTTCTTCCACTCGTCGGTTAACGAGTTCTTCGATTACCTTCGGGGTCATACCAGAACGAGTGATAGTCATGTTCTACATCACAAGACATAACACGTGGTAAGATTAGATACGAGATATAGCCACTTATAAATGGTAAATAAGGTTTATAAAGGAAAATACAATAGAACATGTTTTGCCAGAACAAGTAAATAACAATAAAGACGAACACGAGAGAGAATCAAAACAAGCTTTTCATATCATATATAAAAGCATTATTCGGTTACAATCATCCCATAAGGGGAACTTGATTTACGCTAATACTACTACTATCAACTGGCTCTACTATTAGCCTAAAGTCCAAACATAACATCATGGACGAATACCTAAACGCCTCACAGCGAATGTCTCCAATCTCCTAAATCGCATCCTGTCATAGTAGCGGAACCTACGGATCTGCCTAAGCTCACTCTCTATAAATCTCATATGTCGCCGAAACCTATTGGCTCTCGCACTCTCCATTATCACGGTGCCTCGAAGTCTCGCATTGCTCCTCTCCAAGGACGCAACCTGCTCAAGTAAACTAGCTCTCTCTCCACCAGCAATCAAACTCTTCGCCTCCAACTCTCTCTGTCCCGTCTTAATGTCCTCTATCATCTGAAGAGGTATCTCCATAACATGCTCATAAATATCCTGCACACCCTCCTCAACCTGCTCCAAACGCTCCATAGCATCGGGCATAAGCATACCATTGGGGATATCAATCCCGATAACCACATCCACTCCAACCTCCATAGTACCTCTATCATTGGACTCGACCTCGTCCTCAACCTTGCCCTCTACATCAACCCCAACATCGACCTCCATATCAATGCCTGCATCAACCCCAACCACAACATCTCTTGTAACAATCCGTATTTTTGATCAATGTACGATGCTATTTAATTTACTATTTATTTTTTTTCTCGTACGCGTTTGCTTTTAATTTTGATCGTTACGTTAAATCGCGTAAACTAAAAATCAACAATCAACGTAAACGGGCACCAAACAAATTAAAGTTTACGTCAAGAAATCATTATATTATTATTACTAAAGTAACAATTAACATATTATGTTTTATTTTTGTCGGTTACGTAAAGCGTTTACGTCACGATAAAATACGTTTAGGCATACCCGCAACTACCGAAACTTTTCTACGCTTCAACAAATACCCAATATTATACCCAATACCTAAAGTTTTATAAAAATTAACCTATGTTAACATTGTTAGTCAAATTGTACATAAAATAAATGAACTAGAACATACACTTTACTAGTTATATCTTTATACATTTTATACTTCAAGTAAATGCAAAATATTTTGTTAAATACCAAAAATCACCAACTAGCACCCTCCCCCTCCTAAATTTCGTGGCATATGTGATCCCTAGGGGACCAAGAGCACACAAACTAACCACTTGATCTTGTACAAACCTTTCTCATTAAACCTAAAGTGTTCATGTCTAGTTTTGACCAAAGGTTTTCCTTAATTCCCTCCCATGGTCCCTTTGAACTTTGACCACTTCTAATAGAAGGCTTGACTAGTCCAAGTCATATATAAGCATGCACAACTAGATACATATCACACACACTTCATTTACAAAGTGAAAATCAAACAAATACTCCCTCTTGCTCACTACAAGCCCACGGCTCAAAAGCCCTCCCCCACACAAACCATACAATCTTTTTATACAACTCATACAAGCATACACACAACATATCTAAGACCTACTAAGATGGTTTGAAGGTTAGGTTAAGTATTTTCAAGTGTTGAAGCAAAGAAAGTGAAATTAGGGTTTCTTGGGAAATTAAGGTTTCTAATCTTGCAAGCTTGGTTTAAAAATCTAAACAAGGGTTTAGATTATATTTCTCATCATCATTTATCACCTTAAGGTTATCTATAAGCCCTCACCTTTTCATTTTCATGATTTTATGAGTATATTAGTTCTATATGGCAAAATCACCATTAGGATGCTTTTAAACATGTAAAACATATTTTTGCTTGTGATTATAATTTTGTACACTTATTCATGTGTTATGTGGTTGAATATATTATGGTATAATGGCTTGTGGAAGACTTGTGATTAATTTATGTAGTTAAAAAGTATATAAAAACAAAGTTATACAAATAAACTCAAAAGATATATAAGGGGCTGTTTTGGTCCGAATTTTTGGACATGGATTTTATATTTTATAAAAATAGTACGTCTCATGACGATTCCAAAATGATAAGAAACTCGAAAAACCGATTTATAACGAAAAAGATACGACGATTACAAGTTTACGATAATTAATACTTTTATAAAAAGTTACTGTTCATCAGGGACTTTATTTTTGGAAATACTGGAGGAACAGTTGCGCCAGATGTGCATGGATGTTCGTATAAGACATTTACGAACGGCAAGCCTCACACTTTCAACGGTACTGAAGGCGTAGTCGGACTGAAACGTTGGTTCGAAAAGATGGAGCAAGTGTTTGAGATCTGTAAATGTGTTGAAGATGACAAAGTGAAGTTTGCTGTATGCACGTTCGAGGGTCGTGCTCTAACCTGGTGGAACAGAAATGTTCAGACTTTGGGATTTGCTAATGCTAATCCTGAGAATTGTGTACTTTGTACTTTGGATAACCACTTATCTGAAGCTTCTGAGAGGACTACTGGTATCCCCTTTTGACAAAAATACTACTAATGGCCATGCTAAAAGAAAGGGAGGAATAACAGCAGAGCTGCAGATACGTCTTCTGTTGTACGTACAAAGAACGAAGCACCCCAACCTGTCCCACATGGCTCTTGATGCCGGCCCAACCTGTAGCACATGTATAATGGGGAAAGTCTTTCATTTTTAACTAAGAAGGATTAAAGTGCTGAAAGTCTACGCTAGGGGGGAATCACCTGCCAATGCTAATGTTAGCCTGTCTAATTGACTTTTCGTGTATTAAGTCAACATACTTGGATACTTAGATTAACATACTTGCATACCTAGATGTCATCAATAATCTAACATTCTTGCTTAATGTTAAGTTATAAACCTCAGTAAAATACTTCAAAGTGAGTAAACTTCTTAGGGTCTGGGCTAGACCAATCCGCATAGATTATTGGGGTGTATTATGTTGATGATTATGCTTGCTTACTTGTTATTCTGTTAAGTATGCGAAGTAATGATGTTATAATCATGTAACTGAGTGTCAAACAACAGTTTGAAGGGTAATAATGTTGGGATTTAACATCTAGGTAACCAAGTAACTACGAGTACGCAGCGGATTGAATCTAGTAATAGCATATGGTTAACACATAAT